>JAHKKF010506174.1:0-19945 GCA_019740295.1 Labeo calbasu
TATATATAATTTATTTCTGTGATTCAAAGCTGAATTTTCATCAGCCATCCCTCCAGTCTACCGGTGTCACATGATCCTTCAGAAATAATTCTGATTTATTATTAATATATATATATATATATATATATAACAGCATATTCAAAATAGATTTTTTTCTAAAAAAAAAAAAATACTAATACCAAACTTTAGAAAAGCAGTGGATATTAAACAGTATTTTTTTCCATCACAAAAAAGTTACCCCAAAAGAAAAACTGAACTACGAGTTTCTTATTGAATAATATTCATTGGAAGAAAGCTTGGCAATAAATATTTAAAGCAATTTACCAAGATTTCTGAAATCCCATATAGGCCAGTGTTAGATCTGTTTTAATATAGAGATCTATTTTTAAATTATTCATATTTTACATATTTAATTTATATGTTTACTACATACAGTATAATTTATTTGTCAAAATATCTTCTTGAGACTTTAGCGCTCTACTGGTAAATTGTAATGTTTTATCTCATGGCTCCCTCTTGAGGCTGCATTAGGACTCGAACTATATGACCACATTGTCATACACTATTATTAGAATTAAATGTATTGAATGTTCTTATCATGTTCAGGCCTATATTATAATGTACAATATATATAATGTTGATGTAGCAATCAACAAACTGCAGTGTGTGCATCCCGACGGGATTTTTATTGTAGCTGGGGACTTTAATCGTGCAAATATAAAGACCGTCCTTCCTAAATTTTGTCAGTATGTTACATGTTCATCAAGTAACATCAAGGAAGGATATAAAATCTCAAATACCTGCCCTCACCTGGGCCAGTCTGACCACCTTTCCTTATTTCTCACCCCAGCATATACTCATAACTGCAGGGCTTTATATTCACAATTGTATTGATAATGTTACTGTTTAGAAATGGATCAGACATTATCACAACAGCAAACCATGGATGACTAGACACATCAAGCAGCTGTTAAGGGGTCAAGGCATAGCTTTTAGGTTTGGAAACATTAAAATAATATTTTTTTTATTATTATTTGTATGTTATTTACAACACAGTATAATCAAAATAAACACAGTGAAGGTCAAAGACACTTTATGAGACTTGAACAGTCACTTACCATGTGATATCAGGAGCAATTATAACATTAACAGTCACTAATACTGCAGTGTAAACAGTCATATTACATTTATATTGCATTGTTTTATATTTTATAGAACATTATAAAACAAAGACATTGTGAGACCTTTAAATGCAATGACATGACACATGTTTCAAAATGTTTCACTTGATTTCATACATTTAGTCAGGAATTTTGGTAAAAGTCTAACTAGTAAAATGTCAACATTAACAATTACAACAACTAATGCAACTAATAAACTCATCAGAATGATAGCCTCCACTGGGTCAAGCCGTGCGTCAAGCCGTGCGTCGCATCATGTTCTTCTTCTAGGTAAATTCTCTCGTATTCCTCACAGAGTCTTTTTCCAGAAATGAAAATTAGCTGAGATAAATTTAATGAATCTTCATGCTTTGTTTACGGAGGTGATATGATTGTTTACATGTTCTCACGTGGAGGATTACAGTATGAATAGCACATGGACATGACCTATTACAGATAATGACTTACTCAATTAGAGAATATTTGATTTCAGCATGTTTTCTTATTTCATTTAAAAGTAGACAGCTTTCTATAGACAATAAAGTAATGCTTATATCTGTATCATCAAAAATGACTGAGTATTTTTAGAGTATTTTGCACTGATACTGACACTGATACTAACATGGCATGACCATCAACCTCAGGGAGTTAATGCAGTTTTTACCCTGGAATATAACGTAATTTTACACACAAATTTTTACAGTGTGATTAGTATGCCAAAAAAAGTTCCCAGGAGACTGCAACAAAAACTCTTGGCTGAATGAAATTTATAACAAAAATCCTTTGTCCAGGTGATAATGTTGTTTTGGTTCACTTGTGGAGTTTCCATTGTCAAATACTGTACAATATAGAGAAAAATAAGATACACTAAGATCTGCTTTAATACAAGGTAATAAATCAAAGCATTGACTAGCTTACTATAAAAGCATTGAATAACTTACTATAGTTTCTTCAGTTTACAGTCTGGATCCTCCAGTAGAGCAGAGCCCAGCTTCACTCCTGAGTCTCCTGGTTTATTATATTTCAGATTCAGTTCTCTCAGGTGCGAGGAGTTGGACCTCAGGGATGAAATCAGAGCAGCACAGCCTTCCTCTCCAATACTGCAGCGCCACAGTCTGCAGAGAGTGAAGAACATGAATGATTGTGTTTAAGCTTTAGGGTCAGATTTGTGTGTGTGTGTGTGTGTGTGTGTGTGTGTGTTTGTATGAGCACTACGTCTTCTATAAACCAGGACCTGTGCTGTAGAGATTTTAACTTGCCAGCAGCTAAGACATTAATTTAAATGCATATGATTCACAATTGTGATACTGAACTAGTTTATCATCTTTACTCTTCAAACCTTTTGTAATACTATATAAGTGATAATGTTAAAACAAGAGTATCATTATGGTATAACTGTGACATATATTAACTGAGATATTTGATTATTCTTGACATCCTATAGTTTCAATTATTCATTCATCAGGGATCCAGTGTCGCATCTGAGTCTCACGCCAGCCAGAGTTAGTGGATCTCATGATCTGTGTACTTAGTCACATTGTGCAATGTTAATCTATGCCTTTAAGTCGTCTGCCTGCTCTGTGTTCAGAACAAAATATATAGTTTGTTAGGTCACTTCAATACAACTTGGTAAGTCAGCGATAGACAGAAGTCAAAAGGTCTCAGATGATGTGCCTACTGCTCCTTTCATCCTTGAGCTTTTAGTCTGTTCTATCCTGTCCTATCTTGTATCTATGTATTCTGTTTCCTCTTATATAAACATATTAAAATGTACAAGGCTTGGTGCCGCTGAGTACATAAATCTGTTATTCATGGATTGGAGAGAGACTTGTCAATTTGTAGTTTTTGTAATTGTTTATCTGTATGTTTCATTTTGGCTTACACTTATGTACTTTGTTATTTAATGGCCTATACATGTATATAAAAATACATTTGGCTTGGGCACATTCAGTATAATCATTGTATTTGATCATTTACATTTTTAGTCTTAAAGGAATCGTTCACCCAAAAATAAAAATTGTCAAAATTTAACTCCCTGCATTTCGTAACTTGTATTACCTTCTGTCTTCTGTGAAACACAATGGATGATATTTTCAATATTGTTAGCAACCAAAGATTTGGTACCATTGCTTTCCATTTTGTGAACAAAAACATTTCTCAAAATATCTTCTTTTGTTTTAAGAAAGTCATACTGTTTTGAAATTACTTGAAGGTAAAGTGATGAAGGATTTTTCATTTTTGGGTGAACTATCCCTTTAACATGAAATGTTCTTGTTTGGAGTATATTTATACAGTTTTTGTATTCAATAATATAATAACACTCACTCTAGTTTCTCCAGTTTACAGTGTGGATCCTTCAGTAGAGCAGAGAGCAGTTTAACTCCTGATTCTCCTGGTTTATTATTGTTCAGATTCAGTTCTTTCAGGTGTGAGGGGTTTGATCGCAGAGCTGAAATCAGAGCAGCGCAGCCTTCTTCTCCAATACTGCAGTTCCACAGCCTGCAGAGAGAAAGAGAAGAACAGCTAAAATCAGTAATTAATAGTCATGTGTTTTGAAGGTTTGTTATTGATGCAGTGTAACACTATTCATTTCCATTTCATCAGTAAAAATCTGTCTGACTTGAAAGTCAGTCAAGCTTGCATCAGCTGACTCTCAAGTTGATCCACATCTATGTATCAGAATATGATGTCTATCTCAGCATATATATATACAAGTTCCTTCAGTACTATCATCTGCGTTTGCATTGCTCAATATATAATTAAATGGTGAATTCAGCAGACAAAACTTTATCATCTCATTAGGAACAGTGCAATCAGGAATTTAGCAAAAGGAATTTGTTCCCCTTACGGACCTCTGATTCATTCAAGTTTGTGAACATGTGAATTCACAACATTAATCATAAGCTGCCTGATTTGAAAGTGAGTTAGCATTGCTTCATGCATCACTACATTATTGTCATGGACTCCATGAATTATGTGAATTACTCAAGAACAAGTTCAGGGCCCGTATTTATCAAGCTTCCTAAATTGCCAGTTTAGTCTTAAGTGCTGAGAATTCACTCCTTTCAAACTTACTCCTACTTTCAAACTTAAGTATAAAAGCAAGTTATCAAATTTCTTAAAGCTAAGAATCACTCTTACTTTCCCAGTAGCTCGAGAGAGCTCCCAAGTGTTTAGGAGTTGCCAGTAGGGGCTTTTAGGTTTTTCCATTTCGCTTTTGAAAACAATCATGTTCCGCAAGGAGGGGAGAGGATGGAAAGGGGAAGCACAGTAACTCATTTGGGTGGGCATGGCCCGCAAATTTGTTCTTGCAAATTCCGACATGAAAATGGCAAATCCGACATGGCACAAGTGCATCTGGCTCTTAAAGGGAATGGGAGATGAGACTCTGATTGGTTTAATGCATGTTATGCCCAAAACACACCCACGACTCATTAAGAGAATAGAGACAACCCTTTTAGACCATTTTTCCCATCGTTAAACTAGCAAAAGTGAATTCGGATACGCCCTAAGTGCATTTGCGCTGTGTGCTTTAGACCATGCGCTTAGATCGTTAAAAAAAGCCCTTAGTGTTTAATGTTCTGTTCGAGTTTAAAGGATTTCTGTTTTGTGAGTTACCATTGGGCTGAAAAGTAGAGTCTGTGCTTCAGTCCAGGAGAAGACCAAGGATCATAGATGTTACCGTGATACCGTGTAGTTGCTGGTGCAGTAACAGTGACATTAGCCCATGCATGTGTGTTGATGTTAGCTAATGGCAGCTGCTTCTACCAATCACTGACATATATATATATATATATATATATACACATGCATTGAGGATAAGAGGGCAACAAACAAAACCTCCGCTACAGAAAACATATTTGTGTGATTTACTTTTTACTCAAAACCTTATATTTACTAAGATGTGATGAGACTCACTGTAGTTTCTCCAGTTTACAGTGTGGATCCTTCAGTAGAGCAGACAGCAGCTTCACTCCTGAGTCTCCTGGTTTATTATCATTCAGATTCAGTTCTCTCAGGTGTGAGGGATTTAAACTCAGAGCTGAAATCAGAGCAGCACAGCCTTTCTCTCCAATACTGCAGTCCCACAGCCTACAGAGAGTGAAGAACATAAATGATCTCTGAGATTGTGTTTAAGCTAAAGGGTGGGAGTGTGTTTGTGTGTTTGTATGAGCACAACTTTTTCTATACATCAGGATCAGAGATATATATATAGTCATTTCAACTTGCCAGCACCAGCACAAGATAAGAAACTAATTGAAATGCACTCTATCCACATGATTCCCAATACAGGACTAGTTTCTCATTTTCTTTCTTAAAAACTTTTGTACTACTACAGTAGTCAACATTTGAAGTGGACCGAAACTTTTCATCGAAGTTAAGTCCTAAAGCGAAAACAATAACTGTTTTTGTATTTGGACAACTTTGATTAACTTTTTTGATCCACTTAAAATGTTGACTACTGTATATAGGCAATAATGTTAAAATAAGAGCAACTTTACAGTGTAACATATTATTCTGTATGACACATTATTTTGGTGTTTTTTTTTAATCGGGTGGTGGTTGAGAGGTTTATTTATTTATTTTTTCTCACACACAATTAGAAAGTAGCTTTTATGTATGTGTTTCCCTCTGATATAAATACTCTTAAAACATCAAAAGTATTGGTGCCACTGAGTACTTGTAAATCTGTTGTTTATGAATTGAATAAAGATTTGTCAATTTGTAATTTTTGTAACTATTTATTTATTTGTTTTATTTTGAATTATACTTTTTTAATGGTTTATAAGCGTATATACAAACACACTTTATAATTAATATATAATTATAAATATTTTATTTGATCATTTACATTTTGTGACTTGTGTGTGGTTTACAATGGGGCTAAAGGTTGACCCATGTAAAAGGTACATTTAAAATTATTACAGAGTTATGTAGCAAAGGATAATCATTAAAGATAAGCATTATATTTTGAGACAAAGTTCTTGTTAATTTTTTGAGTTTTTTTCAAAGTAATTAAATCAACAGATTTTTAATAATGGAATATAAAAAGAATCTAAAAAGGAGATAATCACCATTTTGAAACAATATTTAAAAATATGACATCACTCACAAGATCTTAAAAAAATTGAGGCTACTGTAAAGCCATACTTAGTTATTATGTGATCTTCAAGCAGTGTAAAAATCTTTCAGAAGCTTTTGTTTATAATGTAATTCCTGTATTTTTTTTAAATAAACCAATTTTGCAATGTGCTCAGTTAATAAAAGTAAATTATTTTATCAAAGCAGAATATGATTTAAACATTGCAGAAGGGGTTGTTTTTGATTATTAATTATAGCTTATATTATGCAAAACATATTACGTTAGTTAAAATATTTGTATCAGTATTGTGGAGCTTTTGCCACTGGTGAGTGTTTTACCTTGAGTGTGAGATAAAAGGCCGTCCTTGCCACCTCATATATTTCTACATTTTTCTTTGGAAATTGCATTCAGTATTAATTTGACTGAAAACTATGTACTCTAATACTGGTGTGCAGTAAAAAGAGAAGCATTTCTAGATTCTAGCTGTCACTGTAGCTGTGATATTAAAGAAAACACTAAAGTGCTCAATCTTTAGTTGTGTGTGTGTGTCTGTGTGTGTGTGAGAGAGAATTCTGTATGCACTGACAATTTATTATGATTTTATTATTTAGATCACATTTTTATTAATTATTTAACAGTTCAAGACTTAATTATAAAGTTGTAAGCATTTTATTTAACACTAATATGATATTATACATAACTGCTGAATCTTGAGGTCATCATGTATTTTCATACTGTTTCTCCTTTTTCAGCAATAGGCAGTTTATTGAGTTAAAATTTTTAATCAATATTTCTTAATACAAGTAAAGACCTTTCAATATCAGCATGACTACACTCACTGTAGTTTCTCCAGTTTGCAGTGTGGATCCTCCAGTAAAGCAGAGAGCAGCTTCACTCCTGAGTCTCCTGGTTTATTATAGCTCAGATTCAGTTCTTTCAGGTGTGAGGGGTTTGATATCAGAGCTGAAATCAGAGCAGCACAGCCTTCCTGTGTGATATGACAATTGGAAAGACTGCAGAGAATATACAGAAAAAATAAAGTTATTAGTGCTTGACTCATGTGTCCAAAGTAACTGCTGAAAAACATAGATGTAATACATATCATCAATGTATCCTCAATTTTTTTTCTTGCTGAGTAAAACTTTCTCGTGTTCTTGTGTTGAGCTATTTCATTCACAACTCATTTGGCGCACATCATTCTCTTCCTGTGAAACCTGTAAACCGCATTGACTGGTTCTAACTCTATAGCGACACAAACTGTATAGCAGTTTCCCCAAGCATTGCAGTGTGCCTCGAGGATTTATGAAATATTCAACATGTTGAATATTTACGATTGGAGATTGGAGCGTGTCCAACGTTCTACCGAGCAGATACAGCTACTCTTAACACACCTCACACCACAGGACAATCTGATAAGATAATCTTTAGAACCACCAAGATAATTGAGACATTAGGATTGTCAGAGGGAGAGAAATCGGCCCCAAATCAGCCGATTCTCTTGTGGTGTGTACCCAGGATAAAGCATCAACATCTAAATCTCTGTAAATTGTCAATAAGAGCTTTTCTAGATATCTGTCAGAAATTAAGTCAATAAGGTAGTAATAAGTGAAGCTGGTAATGCCGTTTGTAGGGTTGTTTAATACTCCTCTGCTGAAATCTTTAATGGGCCTTATTTATGAAATGAATGTACGTCAGAAAATTGGACGTACTGTCGTGTCTATGGAAAACATTTATCAATATGGATGTATGCAGTGGCTATTACTTTCAAATCTCATGTCAGGTCTTAACTCGTGTACGCAAGTTTTTGAGTTACCCTGAACTTGCGTACAGCATTGAGAATTTCAGAGAATTGTATATTGACAGCACTTTGTTCATTACAACTTTTAGCTTTAGCTTTATTTGCATGCACACATATCAGCCTTTCTAACGTGACATTTCAGCCATAAATCAAACTAAAATTCAGTCAACTACACATAAAACCTACACTGCTTAATTTAAAATCAGCATGCAGTGCCCAAACAAACATTTTTGTGCATATGGGATGCAAATGTTACATGAATCATATGTGAACTCTGTTGATTTGTGTGCTTGGATCTGCACTCATTTGTATGTTAGAATGATAAATGAGACCCATTATCTTTTATTTCAATTGATTTCATCTAAGCCTGTGGCTGAAGTCAGTTTCAATTTTTGTGTTTCTCTTTTTTCTTCAGTGATTCTGCTTGTTAACAGCAGGCATTCATCACTCAATCACCACTTAAATTACCACTTAATTATCTCATTATCTTCAACTCTGCTTCAGTATTAATAGGTGCATCTGTTATTTCTCGAGTGAAATTGACTAAAAATCGTTCACTTTTCCCCTAGTTTTAATATCAAAGCATTACAAGCCTGTTCGTGAAGGCATCTCAACTTTGAGCATTGGATGAATCCCTCCTATCAAACACACTTGATTCAACCCATCAGGTCAATAATAGAGTGCTCTAAGATGTTAGCTCAAAATATACAGAAACACTGTAGAGAAACACAGACCTGTAATGTATAAAATAGTCAATAAGACAATAATTCAATAAGACAAAGACACTGCAAAATACTCACTCAGCCTTTCTAGATGCTTTGATCACCGGCAGCAGCATCAAAAGACATTCTTCTGATGGATCATATTTACTCAGAATAAACTCATCTAGCTGTTCTTCTGAGTTCAACAGCACAAACACCAGAGCCGACCACTGAGCAGGAGACAGTTTGACCCCAGAGAGACGACTGGCACCTGTTCTGCTCAAGTATGTTTGGACTTCCTGCTCCAGTGAACGATCATTCAGTTCATTCAGACAGTGGAACAGGTTAATGGATTTCTCTGGAGAGGGATTCTCTCTGATCTTCTGTTTAATATATGCAGCTGTTTCCAGATTGCTCTGAGAGCTGCTTATTGTCTTTCTCAGGAGGCCTTGTAAGAGAGTCTGATTAGACTCTAGTGAGAGACCTAGAAGGAACCGGAGGAAAAGGTCCCAGTGTCCGTTCTCACTCTGTAAGGCCTTGTCCACTTCTTCCTTCAGTAAATTGGTCATGAACAAAAGATCTGATCCACGTGACTTGAACATGTTCTTTAGTCCTGTGTTTTGTTCAGAAACAGACAGTAGCTTGAACAAAGCAGCAAGAAACTCCTGAATACTCAGATGAACAAAGCTGTACACCTTCCCTAGCTGCAGTCCAAACTCCTCTTTGAAGATCTGGGTACAAACTCCTGAGTAAACTGACACTTCTCTGACATCAATGCCACATTCTTTCAGATCCTCCTCATAGAAGATCAGGTTCCCTTTTTCCAGCTGTTCAAAAGCTAGTTTTCCTAGAGACAGAATAGTCTTTTTAGCATGATCTGGATCAATTTCATATTTACCATCATACTTCTGAGTCTTCAGTTTGGTCTGAAAGATCAGGAAATGTGTGAACATTTGTGTGAGAGTCTTGGGAATTTCTGATCTTTCTGCTTTACCCATCATCCTCTCTAGAACAGTGGCTGAAATCCAGCAGAAGACTGGTATGTGACACATGATGTACAGACTTCTTGATGATCGAATGTGTGTGACGATTCTATCAGCCAGTCTCTGATCATTTATTCTCTTCCTGAAATATTCATCCTTCTGAGGGTCGTTGAATCCTCGTACTTCTGTGACCTGGTCAACACAGTCAGGAGGGATCTGACTGGCTGCTGCTGGTCGAGAGGTGATCCAGAGGAGAGCAGAAGGAAGTAGATTTCCCTTGATGAGGTTGGTCAGTAGCACATCCACCGAGACTGATTCTGTTACATCAGACAAGCTTGGATTGTTTTGGAAATTTAGACGTAGTCGACATTCATCCAGACCATCAAATATAAGCATGACTTTGTAGTCATCATAATCAGTTGTTCTGAATTCTTTGGTTTCTGAGTAAAGGTGGTTTAGTAATTGCACAAGACTGAGATTTTTGTGTATCAAATTCAGTTCCCTGAAAGGAAGTGGAAATATGAAATGAACATCCTGATTTGCTTTTCCTTCAGCCCAGTCCAGAATGAACTTCTGCACAGAGACTGTTTTTCCAATTCCAGCAACTCCTTTAGTCAGCACACTTCTGATGGGTTTGTCTTGTCCAGGTGTGGGTTTAAATATGTCATTGCAGTTGATTGGTGTTTCCTGTGTTTCTGGTCTCCTGGACACTGTCTCAATCTGTCTTACCTCATGTTCATTATTAACCTCTCCACTCCCTCCCTCTGTAATGTAGAGCTCTGTGTAGATCTCATTCAAACGTGCAGAGTCTCCATGACTGGACATTCCTTCATTGATTCTCTGATATTTATCCTGTAGTCTGGATTTGAGTTTTTGTTGATTCACAGGCATCAATTCTGAGCAAAGGTAAGAAATATAAAAAAAAGGTCTTAATTAAAACAGAACAAAACAAAACAAAAAAACATATATATGACATTTAGGAACATTAGTGACAAAAAATTCTTGATCAAAACACAGGCAATAATCTGATGATCCAGAGCTCTTACTGGTCTGTAGTCTGTTAGCGAGGTCTGTCTGGTTCATCTTCCTCAGGAAGTGCAGTGTGATCTTAAAAAGCCCCTCTCTGATTCTGCTATGACCTTCATCATCATAATGGTCTCTTTCAGAGCATTCTGGGTAATCTGGACACAGTAGTCTCTTAAAACTTTTTAACTCACTCTTCATCACAGAGATGATTTTCTGTTCAAGCTCCTAAAATCATAGTAAATATTTAAACAATTAACTTTTATTTAATCACAGACTGAGTTTATTTGTAGTTTATTGCATAGAAAGAAGACTAAATGAAGACTAAAATGAAGGCATCACTGAAATAACTTCCACTGAATCCTCAGATATCAGTGTCTAAAGAGATACTGAAGTTAAAAAGGAAGGTTTGACTGAATGGCTGCCTGCTAAAATGATGTTCATCTTTGTGCAGTAGTCAGGTAACATATAGATTCAGCTTCTCTTCTTCAGTCTTGGTCATTGATATTGATTGTAATGGGTTATAAAATTATTGTTCATGTATTAGGTGAGCGGGAAGGTGAATTTGAAGGTAAAAGTATGTATGATGATATACAATTGTACAGAAGGATTTACAGATTTCTTAATATCTCTACTAAGAGGCATACTGTGTTGGGACACACACACATGTACATACACATTGCACACACCAACCTTGAAAATGGAGTCCAAGTTCTTCTTTACCATATATGATTCTGATCCCTCCTGTTTTTGACTAAATTAAATTTACATAAGTATAAATGTATTTAATACACATTAGTAAATGAATTAATGTCATATATAGACCTTAAACTATAAACTAAACAACACCTCAAATCAGCAGACGTATCTCCCAAACTGAATACAATTGGAGGATCCATTGAGCGGTCACTCTTCATGGACACACAGCTGGGTTCAGGAGATTCATTCTTACGCAGGCTGAAACAGATCAGCAATATAAATATATAAATAGTGATAATCTCACTCTGCTCTGAGGGAAACAGCTTTACTTTTATAGTTTAAACCACTTTTAAATGTCCATTGCTTTCACAGGAATCTGATCTTTTTTTTTTTTTTTCTGACGAATACTGAGGACATGGCAGTAAGTTTTGAGTAATATTGAAATGTCAAAGCCTTTCTTAGTTGTCAGATCAAGTTGAATTTATGAATTAAAAGAGTATAGTGTTCTCTTTCTGTAAATAAAAAGAAACTGTCCCATATGCCTTTTCATTCATGTAATATACAATTAAAGACAAAGATACTGTAAAACTGAACAGTGAAATGAATTAAATTAAATCAAATCACTTCACTCAAATAATAATGAAAATTCATTGGGCTTAATTTATGTTTTTTTAAAGTTTCTGATATGTTTTTTATACTCAAAATGCCATTGTAGTAAGCTCAACTTGTGAATGAGCTGAACTGAGTTCAGTGATTAAGTTTAAGTGATTGAGTTTTCTAGTTCCTAGCATGCTTTTTATCCGACTACAGGGAAAATAAATGTTGAAATTAAGTGTTATTTTGTCTGTTTTTGCATAAGATTAACATGGGAATATGAGTTAGTATTTAATGTTGTTTTATTTTATGATTTACAAAGTTTCTGTAATGTTAGTTTTCAGTATATACTGAAGTTCCAGTCAAGTGCTATCACTGTAAGGTCCACGCAATTGGCCTAAGGATGGTATCTAATGGTGGCTGAAGGGGAGGATGATCTGGGTGCGCTGCCACCCTCTACCCGGAGATGATGCTATGCTTGCCAGGGCCGCAAAGTGGATCAGGCTCAAGTGGAAGCCTCCACTGTATCCCGAGCCTTTGAGGCTGGATGGTTGGTATCTCAGGGAAGCTCGCTCTGGTTTTCAGGGTCCCACCCCAGTACTTTTCTTTCCGGAAGTGCATGACGAGCTTACTGAGACTTGAACGGCACATTTTACTGCCAGAAACAGCTCCAGTGGTTCGTCCTCCCTCACCACCCTCGACAATGGTGCAGCACGGGGCTACACGGAGATCCTTCCAGTGGAGCGGTCAGTAGCAGCACAGATGTGTCCAAGTAATGCTTCCACCTGGTGGGGCAAGCCGTTGCCCCCCTCCCGACAAGATGCGCTTCTAGACCGGACCCTTTGGCAATGTGGTGAAGAACTTCGACCAGCAGTTCTCTGCCACACAGAAGCAGACTGAGGCCATCAAACACTTCCTATCCCAGCGTGCAGCTGCTGCCTCCACCTGGCAGCGCCTCAGCCTGCTCATTGCCTAGGGCAGCCACCTAGGTGGTTGAGAGTGCTTGGACCGATCTCGGATCTGTGCATCTTGAACCGGGCTCTTCACAGACTACTGTTCAAGATGCTGATGCAGAAGCACATCTTCAGGTGTGTCCATCCCCGAGATTGGTTTTCAACCTGAAGGACGCATACTTTCATGTTTCGATCCCTCCACAAACCATTCCTGTGATTCTGCGATTATTTCATATGAACTGTTTTCATATCAACACTGCCTCCACAGCCGAGTCCCGACGTGGGTGTGGCAGTGTGGCACTCACCAGGTCAAAATTACACTTCACCCTATGGTCAGACCTTGCATTTCTCTAGGCAGGAGTGCTCCTGGAACAGCCGACAAGCTGTCACTGCACTCCACAAAGAATGGAGACTCCATACCTAGACGGGCCAGCATCTGGAGATGTTTCATAGAGGCTGTGGTAGATCTGTTTGCCTCTCCATAGATGGCCCCCATGCCAGTTGTTTTACTCCCTGCCCAAGGGAACACTCTGCATGGACACACTGGCACACAGCTGGCTGTGGGGCCTGTGCAAGTATGCATTTCCCCCAGGGAAACTTCTCGCACAGACACTTTGCAAGACCAGGAAGGACACTTTGTGGCGCCCAGGTGGTCCACTCTGACTCCTTGTGACAGCCCCTCCCTGGTGGATTCCTCTGAGAAAGGATTTATTGACTCAGAGAGGGGGCACCCTGTGGCACCCACGTCCAGACCTCTGGAAACTGCATGTCTGGTCCCTGGATGGGACGTGGAGGAGGTTGTCGAGTGGTGTTGTCATGCTGTCATGTTGTCCTTCCTGCAGCAAGGGTTGGGAAAGGAAGTCAGTGGGGAAGCATGACCCGGTCATCAGGTTCCTCAGGGGGGCGAGAAGGTTAAACCCTCCCCGGCCCCCCTCTGTACCCTCTTGGGACCTGTCTCTAGTGCTCAGAGCACTACAGCAGGGCCCATTTGAGCCTTTGCAGTCAGTCAAGCTTAAGTTTATATCAATGAAAACCCTGCTTGCACTGGCCTCCATTTAGAGGGTAGGGAACCTGCACACATTTTCAGTCGACAAATCGTGCCTGCACACATTTTCAGTCGACAAATGTGCCCAAGGTTCCCACTAATCTCTTCAGGGATCAGGTGGTGAGCCTGAAAGCGCTGCCTCCAGAAGAAGCAGACCCAGCCCTAGCTTTGCTTTGTCCTGTCCGAGCCCTAAGATGGTACGTAGACCGGACACAAAGCTTCAAGACCTCAGACCAGCTCTTTATCTGTTACGGAGGCCGGCAGAAGGGGAATGCCATGAACTTAATGAATTTGTGAGAACCGGTAGAGAGCTGGGTTTCGTATGTACTGACCTAAGTGGATCCCATATGTGTAAATTCCACAATATAGCAGCCCTGGCCTATATTCTAACAAGGGGCACAGGAGTCTCACACGGGACACTGGAAGGGGCAGCATCCATGGCGCTTTGGTAGGAATCCCAATTCATCTGTATTAATGTGACATTGAGAGTGACCGACTGAAAGGGAACATCTCGGTTACATATGTAACCCTCGTCCCCTGAAGGAGGGAACGGAGACGTCACGTCTGGTCACCACAGCTGCTGAGTGAATGGGTCACTGGCTCGGCTCCTTAATGAAAAACTACACTGCACCTGCTGCCTAGTTATACTTGCACTGTGATCAGCAGCAGCTGGATGCATTCATCACATGCCAATATGCATTGACTCGTTTAGTTGCACTTGAAGTAGAATGGTCTCTCTAATTGAGATCCCAATTAATCTGTATCGTAATGTCTCTGTTCCCCCCTTCAGGGAATGAGGTTTACATACGTAACTGAGATGACTTTGAAATTTCTGAATATCACTATTAAGAGGCATATTGTGTTGGGACACGCACATTCAAGCATTCACATGCATACACATGCACACACCAACCTTAAAAATTGAGTCCAAGTTTTCTTTACTATATATGATTCTCATTCCTACAGTTTTTTTTTTTGTTTGTTTTTTTTACTAAATTGAATGTATGTATGTATAAATGTATTTAATACACATTAGTAAATGAATTAATGCCATATTATATGTCTTATACTATAAATTAAACAACACCTCAAATCAGCAGACGTATTTCTCGAACTGAATACAATTGGAGGATCCATTGAGCGGTCACTCTTCATGGACACACAGCTGGGTTCAGGAGATTCATTCTCAGACAGGCTGAAAAACATCATCAATATAAACAGTGATAATCTTACTCTGCTCTGAAAGAAACATCTTACTTCTGTGGCTTCAAACTCTTTTAAATGTCTGTTGCTTTCACAGGAATCTGGTGGGTTTTTTGTTTGTTTGTTTTTTTTTTCTGACGAATACTGAGGACATTACAATCAATTTTAAGTAATATTGAAATGCCAAAGCTTTTCTTAGTTGTCAGATCAATTTGAATTGATGAATTAAAAGAGTGAAATGTTATCTTTCTGTAAATAAAAAAAACTGTCCCATGTGCCTTTTCATTCATGTCACATACAATTAAAGACAAAAATATTGTAAAACTGAACAGTGAAATGAATTAAATGAAATCAGTTCATTTTACTCAAATAATAATGAAAGCTCATTGGGCTCAAATACGTTTTTTAAACTCAAAATGTCATTGTAGTAAGCTGAACTTGAGAATGAGCTGAACTTGTAAGTAATTAGGTTTTCTAGTTTCTAGCATGCTTTTCATCAGACTACAAGGAAAATAAATGTTGAAATTAAGTGTTGTTTTGTCTGCTTTTGCACAAGATTAACATGGAAACATAAGTTAGTATTTAATGCTGTTTTATGTTAGGATTTACAAAGGTTTCTGTTATGTTAGCTTTGAGTATAGTCAACTTAAAATAATTTATTACCCCGCTGACTCAGAATTGACTCAAGTTTAGTCAACTTGGATATTTAGTTGACTAAAATAAACATTTTTAAGGAGTTTTGGGGTAACAAATTATTTTAAGTTGTAACATTTTTTTTTACAGTGTGGAAAACACTTTAAGTTCAGCTTTCTGCAATGACATTTTGAGTTCAAATAACTTATTTCAGTTAAGTCTAATTATCTTTAATTACTGTTTGAGTGAAATGAACTAATTTCATTGAATTAATTTCACTTTACAGAGCAGATTAATACAGAAACATCCAGCAGCAACAGTGACAAAGTCCATAATGCAAACTCATAATATCTTACTGGACTCAACATTGTTCAGGTAATTCTGATTGAGAACTTTAAATCAGACTAAAATGTAAATACAATATTTAAATACTCATATTTAATTAATTAATTGATATTTATTGTTTCTGAATATTAAATATGTAAAACATAAATTTAAGTTCTCTAACCTCTTGACTGTCTTTGTCTTAGTGTCATGTGTTTTTGCAAGATTCATCCTGGAGGCCATGGTTTCATGTAAAAGCAGATGCAGATGCAGAGTGATCTATCTCTGTCTCAACAGTCAGTCAACAGTAACAACCTGCACACATAAAAAAAGTCATTATTTCCACATAATCAAACATTCATATATATATCAGCACAAATTCAGACAATCACTTTTTAAAATGAAGGCAATAAACTTTTCAAAATATGTGAATCATACTAATGTTTTACTTTAAACTGGACTGTTTTTGGCTACCTAATACTGTCAAATTGTGATTATTAGATTTTTCTCACTGTTTCTCACTGTAAAAAGTGAACATGTGTAGTTGTTGCTTTAAAGAAGTATTTTTTATCTGATTCTATCTGTAAATTCTAGTTTTTTTTTTTTTTTGTTTGTTTGTTTAACCAACTTCAATCATGGTTACATCACATAAAACATTAAATTAAGTGCGTTACATTAACCGAACATACAACTTTCAAACAAAGCTCAGAATGAATGATTTTTTATATAGTTTGCTAACTTACATTATTTTGCTTACCTAAAGTGCTGTCTATAAGGCTGCCTTGATTTCCTTGTAAGCTGGACTGTGGACCTCACAGTAACAGACTTTTTGCAATAAAGCAATAAACATGCAAATGCTCTTTTCTGCTCACCAGTTCTTAGCCCCACCTCCCTCTCCCTCTCCCTCTCCTTCTCCTTCTCCTTCTCCTTCTTCTCCTTCTCCATCTCCTCCTGCAACAGCCTCACTAAGTTTATCCAGAGTACCAATATGTCACTTATTGCCTGCTGTATATACCACAGACAGTGTATCTTCCCTTTCACATTTCCCACTGTTGAAGTTTTATTCAACAAAGTTTTTCCTTTAAAACTAGTTTCCCTCATAATCCAAAGATGTGTGCATTACACAGGGTTCGACATTGACGTGCTTGTCATTCAGACAAGTAAATCAGTCATTCACTACAGTAAAATACAGTAAAAAAGTTCCTTGCCCGGGGCAAAAAAAAGCATTTTTGTTTGTTTGTTTGTTTGTTTGGTGTAAATGTAATCCATTCTGAAGCAATAGTTTCATCACCGCTCTATGAGGTCTTAGTTTAATCAGTATATTTGTGATATTTGCCTTAAAAATACTCAAGTAATTTTGAAAATAAATAGGCTTACTTATAATTTTACTGGAGTATTATTTTATTGGGGTATTTGTACTTTTACTCAAGTACTTGATTTGTGGGCCACAGCCTGATTAATATAATGACTATTTGCAAATAACTGTTCAGTAGTAGTATTTTACACTTGCTATTCTTGAACCTTAACTAGATAATTAATAGTAGTTCTTCAGGTGGTATGACAGAATATATTAGTTATTGATTAGCTAACTGTTACCTAACACAATCATAAACTTGTGTTATATACTATGTGCTTTTATTTTACTTAGGTGGTGAGTTTTAGTAGCATGTTTTGTGATTTTTAGAGTTTATCTGTTTATTTTGTTGATTGTCATTATTGTTGGGATTCATATGCTGATTCTTGATGTGTGTGTTTTCATAGCTTGTTAAGAGCTTTTTTTTGTATACAGGAACAATCCATGGTGAAAACTTAAAAAATATATATCTAAATTTAGACACACAGACATCAAGAATTGTGAGAATCACAACAACGGTGACCATTAAAAAAGCACGTTGGGCATTGTACGGCCACATCCGGTCCTCTGGCTATCCTTGACTGGCCCTTCTGAGGGTAATCCGTGAATTAAAAGTCAATCGCAAATAGGTTTGATTAAGTGCATGCAATATAACCGCATTGATTTTATTTTCGAGGCAACTGCTATTATGATTGTTATCATTATTATTTAATTTACATAGCCTATATCGCCGATCATGTGACCGCATCTTAAATGTGTTTGCGATAATGTAGGACAGCTTTCAAGAAATGTAAGTTTGCCGTTAGTCCTTAAATATGTTAGAATTATGAATTTATTTTTTTCCTTATTTTTGTCTAAATATTTTTCTTCACTACACATCTTTTTTATCTTATTTTCGTATCATTGCATGTTAAAAATAGCCTCATTTACTTAGGCTAGTTATGCAGATGCAAAATGTGAAACTGCAGTCGAGGCTAGCATTTTTACAAATATTTGTAAGATATTCAGCATATTTTACTTGACCTGTTTTGTATATTAATTACTTAATCCATAAATTAGTACTTAAAGCAAGTTTTTTAGGTTAAGCGACATCCGTTTAATCTTTATCAACAACAACAACTAATGATCAATGAATTGGAGCAGCATCAGTCCATTAGATAATTTTAAAACGTCAAATAGTCTTCTATTTATAGGTTGTAACTGCATCTAACTCGGATGTAGACTGGTGAAGATTTATTTTAATAAATCTGTTTGTGCTGAGTGTGGCAATGCACCTGCATAATGTTTCCTGATAATGAAACTTCGAAACTGATCTTATTTATGCAAACTCACAATAACATTAAAACGTCGCTTTTATAAAATAATGAAAACATTCTTTGAATCTGAAGCACGTCAAAAAAGAACCGAGACTCAGCATATAGCTACCTCACAGACATGAGAAAGTTTAAAATGTCTACTTTTAAATGAACCAATTCAAAACCAAATATTCCCCATTTATTTTAATACGTATGAAGGTTGCATTTCACTCTAAAGGTGCATCCAGAATCAGCATTGAGTATTTTATCTTTGCAGCAAGGACTCATAAACATTAGTTTATTTATAAATAATTCAAATATCTCCTTTTTTCCCGACACGTTCATAATCATTATGCGACTTTTGCCTGTGCTTGATGGCAAACTTTGTGCGTGTGCTTGAGCGCGGAATAGTGGAAGACTCATTTTGGATTATTAGCTGTAATATAAACATGCGATTAGTTAATAATGGCTCAAATGAACAACTAGTTCCCCCTCAGTCGTACACTATGACGTTACGTCAATACTGACGTATTTGGGGTCTCACTTGGGAGCCCAATCACCTCTGAGCTTGAACATTTGCGAGTGGAATTTGCATGCCAAGCCACTCCCCCGTACACACGGGTATATAAGATGGTGGCGTGCATCCACTCATTCAGATTTTTGCTTCGGAGCCGATCGCTTCGTGAGCTTCTTCTACAAAGAAGAAAGAAAACTTTATATCGCTGCAGGAGTTTCTTGGCTGTGTGGAACATCCCTCCTTTGCATTTTAGCGGAGAGATCGCCCTGCTGCGCTCAGATGAGTGTTGCAGTCCTCCCCTGGGCAATCCAGCCTAAAAGAGCAATTTTCCTACAGCATACACGATCGTTGAGAGTGTCTTTTTCAAGACGCGTTCCGATCGTGTGCTTTTAGGGAGCGATAGTTCCCTTATTTCCTCATGACGGTCACAATCGCTGTCTCAAAGGGATGTAAACAAATACATATTTAGATGGCGTTTGTGGATGGGTTATGCCCGCGCTGCGTGGGCATGCCCATTATTACGCTCGGTCACAGCTTACATTTAATATGTAAGCCGCCTTTGTGTTCTACCCTTTCCAGT
>JAHKKF010506181.1:0-11379 GCA_019740295.1 Labeo calbasu
CACCATTTGAACGTTTATATTTCAAAAAATGATTTGGAGTAGAAATATAATTTTAGTATTATTATGATTTTAATCCTCAATATTATAGTAATGTAGTACCAATTGACTCTCATGTATATTTTACAGCATTAGTTGAGATTTGCCATGTACTGTACCTGATATATATCCAAAATAATCAATATTAAATTGAATCAAGTCAAAGTCAGAATCAAATTGAATCCTGACATTTGTGTCTAAACCCAGCCATTTGAAATAGAATGTTAAATTATAATAATCTTGTATTTCCCTCCCTCCATATTTAAATGTGTTAGTAGGGGTGCTAATGTTTTTCATTCATCATACTATTAAACAAAAATGTATGATTTATTTCTTAGATGTTTGTGTTTGGTGCCTGTATGAACTTTATTGATTGAGATCAGGGTGTCTATTTGGCAAAATAATTGACAAAGTTTGTTATTGGCATTTAAGCTTTAGTGTTTCAGCTCTGATCAAACTGATAATATTCTGCATTTATATTGTGCTGTTATGAGTTTAGTGAATGTTTCAGGTATTTGAATCACTCTGCATCCTCAACCCAACAGATTACAGACCGTATCAGGGGACGTTTGATTGTTTGTTGAACTCTGATATAAAAGGTGGAGAAAACATTAGATTTAGATTAGTGTTTTACATTTTTATGAATAAATAGTGCATGCCTGTGTAAAAGTCACTGTTGCTAAGGGTGGTTTTAAAAGTTAGTTTTATTTATTTATTTTTTCTCCCTTCTGTAAGCTATAGTATGAAGTTGTGTAAAAGTTTCACTACTGTTTTTAGGCACACAGTTCAGCTGAGTTTATTATGAAATAGTTGAGTCACTCAGTATGTTTACCGGCTCACAAATGAATATTGAGTTTCAAAAAGTGCCCAGCAGTTTCCTGTCTTGTGAGTCTCCATTTAGCAGATGTGCTGCTGCTGATGTAACTGTATGGGGAAACTTTAGGGCTTTCTTTCGGGCAGAAATGCTCTTTCCGTTCAGCAGAGCCACTGGCATCCTCTCTGGCTGTGAATGCTTCTAGGAGCAGCAGTTAGCAAGCATACAAATTTAAAGCTTTCCTAGTGCCAGAATCTCTAATGCGGCATAAAACTACTGCAGAGGGGAGCCAGAATCCTCTAATTGCTCATGTTTCACTACAAATGTGACAAGAGTAAAGCAATTAGCCTGTGATATCTGAAAAGCTCCGAGTCTGGTAAGTGAAGGAGGTTCTGTGAGATCTGCTGATGGAGCAACGAGAGGAAGGACCGAACAGCTGCGAGAATCCTGCTGAAGAATGAGCGTTGAGCCAAATTCGATGAATATTTATATTCTGTATATTTATATAATCATTAAGGTGTAATCTAGATGAGGTATTTCAAACATTCATAGTATTTTTATGATATAAAGATCTTAGTGATTTTAATGAGATTTTATTTGTCCATTAGTTTACTGTTGATTCAAGGCTGAGCATGGTAAAGAGATAGTTCACCCAAAAACGAAAATTCTGTCATTAACTACTGACCGTCATGTCATTCCAGAGACCTTCGTTCATCTTCAGAACACAAATTAAGATATTTTTAATGAAATCTGAGAGATTTCTGACCCTGCATAGACAGCAATTAATGCTGCAACTAACACAATTGATACTTTTATCCTTCAAGGACCCTTTAAATGATCAAAAGTGACAGTACAGACATTGATAATGATACAGAAGATTGCTATTTCAAATAAATGCTGTTCTGTTCTTTTCAAAGAATCCTGAAAAAAATATAGCAGAGTTTCCATTAAAATATGATGCAGCATTGATGATAATGTTTTTTGAGCAGCAATTCAGCATATTAGAATGATTTCTGAAGGATTGTGTGACACTGAAGACTGCATTAATGATGCAGAAAATTCAGCTTTGCATCACAGGAATGAATTACTTTCAAAATAATAATAATAATAATCTAATAGAAAATTGTAAATATAGCTGAATGCAGTAATTACTGGGGTTCAAGCGCTTTAAGGCATTTAAGCACGTATGAAGAGATTACATATTATTTAGCAACCCCTTGTTACCACCTAAATCAATGATTTAAAAATCAATTTTGGCAAATCCAGGTAATTTACCGTAGAAATATGATGTTTTTTTTGTTTGTTTGTTTGTTTTTTACATTTATGAGCGTTACAGTGCCTGCTGTGGTCTGATCTCCATAAAACTTTGCATGTTTGTTTTAAATCACCTGATGCATGTGCTCACCAGGTTTAGTAAAGTTTTGAGTTTTTGTTTAGGCTTTATAGGCCTGGCCTTTGGGTATGTTTTGGACAGATTGAGTGAAAAAACCTAGGACTAAAGTACTCAATCATTTAAAGGGTTACTCCACCCCAAAATTAAAATTTTGTCATTAATCACCTACCCCCATGACATTCCAAACCCGTAAAAGCTTAGTTCGTCTTCGGAACACAATTTAAGATTTTTTGGATGAAAACCGGGAGGCTTGTGACTGTCCCATTGACTGGCAGGTAAATACCACTGTCAAGACCCAAAAAAAGTATGAAAGACCATCAAAATAGTCCATCTGCCATCAGTGGTTCAATCTGAATCTTATGATGCGATGAGAATACTTTTCATACGCGAAGAAAAAAAAAATAACGATTTTTTTTAACAATTCCTTTCCTCCACATCAGCGTAGCACCATTTGGGAGAGTATCTGCTGAGCGCAAACTGCGTAAGCCGTTCTGTGTCAGCCGTACCACACAGATACGTTTTCTACGTATACAGGTGCATCTCAATAAATTAGAATGTTTTCAGGTGGGTTTTTGTTAAATGTGAGCCAAAATCATCACAATTAAAAGAATAAAAGACTTCAGCTACTTCAGTCTGTGTGCATTGAATTAATTTAATACACGAGTTTCACAATTTGAGTTGAATTACTGAAACAAATGAACATTTCCACGACATTCTAATTTATTGAGATGCACCTGTACTTACGCTTTGATTTAAACGAAAACAGCGTATCTGGCATACGCAGTTTGCGTCCAGCGAATACTCTCCAAAATGGCGCTATGCTGACGCGGAGGAGACAAATTGTTGAATAAAATCGTTTAAACAAGCGGTTTGATTGACAGCAGTGGTTCTAGAGGTAAAGTTGTTCAGAGCAAGGAGGTCTGTTGCATGAAACGAATATTGTGCGAAAAAAACGAGCAATATACATTCATTTATGCCCTTGAAAAATGCGATATCGGCCCCCAGTGGCTGATTTCTTTCAATTTTCTCACAGACTTTTAGGGCCGTGAGACAACTCTTTCTTTTGATAATTATTGATATTCACTCTCCAGAGAATCTTTCTGCACTGGTTTGGTTCTGATCGAGAGAAAAACCTAGTACTAGTTTGCAAAAATAGGTTTTTCAAAAAATGCCTGGAAATTTCACCAGGCTTACAGATTGAATCTGCGTTTTGAGTACTACCATTCCTCCATGTTTTAAGTCTCTACGACTTAGGGTTTGGTCTGCCCGATCAGTTTTTTTTTTTTTTTTTGTGTGGATATTGCTCGTCCTTGGCCATTCTAACAGTTACAATAGGGTTTCAGCGCTACGCGCTTGAACACCTAATAGTATTTCACAATATTACTGTTTTAACAGTATTTTTAATCAAATAAATTGAATCTTGGTAAGCATTAGAGACTTCTTTCAAAACCTTCTTAAAGGAGAAGTCCACTTTCAAAACAACAATTCACAAATAATTTACTCACCCCTTTGTAATCCAAGATGTTCATGTCTTTCTGTCTTCAGTCGTAAAGAAATTATGGTTTTTGAGGAAAGCATTTCAGGATTTTTCTTCATATAATGGACTTTTATCTTGCCCCCAATTTTGAACTTCCAAAATGTAGTTTAAATGCGACTTCAAAGGGCTCTAAATGATCCCAGCCAAGGAAGAAGGGTCTTATCTAGTGAAGCGATCGTCATTTTTTTTCGGAAAATAAAAATTTGTATACTTTTTAATGCACAGGTTCATGACGCTACATTGAATCACGTCGAAAGATCAAGCCGAACATAGGCAGAACTACAGACCCAGTGTTTACAAAGCGAACGCGCAAAGATTAAGAAAGTGCAAGTAAGTCAAACGCTGTTTACAAACAAAAAGGTACAACGTGTCGGACGGTTCTGAAGTTGTAGAAGAAAATAAGATTAAGTTTTTCGCCATACTCTACCATTTTTAGCCGGAGTACACAGACGATGAACTTAGACGTGATTCGTAGTAGTGATGGGAAGTTCGGATCATTTTAAAGACTCAGACCTTTGAGTCTCGTTCAGCAAAATGAACGAATCTTTTTTCGAGTCATTTCATTAAATGTAGCAAAATCAGCATCATGTGACAGCCCCATAAGATGAACGAACGACTCGAAAAACCCGAAGACTCGAAACAGATGAACTAATTCCAGTACAGAACCTAATAGGATGTTGCGCATGCGCGACTGAACAAATCACTCCCCGAGACGACTCGTTCTTCGCGAGTCACATTGAAGATTCATTCAAAATGATCGAATCGTTCAAGAACGACCCGCGGACGTGCATCCGAGAGTCTGTGCTGCGCGAGCTTTTGTGCTTAAAAAGTGTTCAAATATTTTTTTTTCCGAAAAAAAAAAAAAAAATTACAGATCGTTTCGCTAGATAAGGCCCTTCTTCCTTGGCTGGGATTGTTTTGAGCCCTTTGAAGCTGCATTTAAACTACATTTTGGAAGCTCAAAATCGGGGGCACATTTGAAGTCCATTATATGAAGAAAAATGCTAAATTCCTTTCCTCAAAAACCATAATTTCTTTACGACTGAAGACAGAAAGACATGAACATCTTGGATGACAAAGTGGTGAGTAAATTATTTGTAAATGTTGTTCTGGAAATGGATTCTCCTATGAGACTATGTCTATGTAATACATGAAACTATTATATTTTATATAAAAAAGCAATATGATAGAGACAGACGGAGTGATGGAAACACCTGAAACACCTGTTTTAGCACTACTCTAATAAGACAGAGATCTAGTGATGTTTATGATGACACCTGCTTGTTTTTTCTCCTGTCTTTTCCCCCTCATCTCAGCTCTGTGTTAATTGTCTCAGTGAAGCACGTTACGCTAGATGACAGTAATTGTGTTGTGTACACTAACAGACACGCAATCAATACCCTCATTATAATCTACACCACAAATAAGAGGGGTGGATCTCGTAGCGTGCGCGCGTGTGTTGTTTTCTTAGTTTTCATCATTAGATGATGTCGTTCCTGAGAGATGAGGGACTGGGTGAGGGAATTATGTTTCGGTTTTTCAGGAGGGTGAGGGAAAGGTTTCATGTTGTGTTTTTCTCTGCGTGAGACTACAAAGAGTTTGTAAATTCGTGGTTCTGCTCCCAGAATAGCTAATGAGCTATCTGGCCTATTTTAGCATGTCTGGTCATTTACATTCAGATTGACGCTTTTTTATATCCAGTCTGTGTAAATATGAGACTTTATGAGCTGAGAAATCTTTTAAGTACACCAAAAACAACAGGCTTTTCTTGTCAAAAATGTCTGTTTTACCCCATGAAGCTACATTTCTTGTATGCTCTGCCTACTTTTATATCAGCTGTCAAAACTGTAGAGAAATCAAATTGTATTGTTTACAAGACATAAATGGAGCAGTTGAAATTTCATAGAGGCTTTATTCTGCTTGTTTCTTCCTTGAAGTGAATTTCTAATGCTTTAAAGAAATATTTCACTCAAAATGAAAATCACCCTCAGCCCATGCAAGATGTAGATGAGTTTGTTTCTTCATCAGAAAGATTTGGAGAAATTTAGCACTGCATCACTTGCTCACTAATGGATCCTCTGCGGTGAATGGGTGCCGTTAGAATGAGAGTCCAAACAGCTGATAAAAACATCATTATAAACCACAAGTAATTGACACACCTCCAGTCCATTATATTTGTTTAGAGCTGTTTTGGACTGCTCACACTTGTAAATGATGCTTGATATATGCATATTTCTCTACTGATTCAGATAAGATGAGTTTTTCACTGGAGTAAGCCATATTATGTATAGAGGACTCACATTTTCAAAGATATTTTATGGTTTCTTAAACAGCAATATTTGTGTTCTCTCATATGTCCGTCATCAGGCTTTGACCACTGGCAGCATCCCAGGCTTTATAGACGTGGTGATGAACCTGAACTCTCCAGCGCTGTTGGAGGACAATCTCATCTGGCAGGCCAAGAGTGCCGGCAAACGAATCATCTTCTACGGCGACGACACTTGGGTTCGACTTTTCCCCAAACACTTCATGGAGCATGACGGCACTACCTCATTTTTTGTGTCTGACTACACAGAGGTGAGAAGATCTAAACTTCAAGTAGTTTGACTCTTTCCACTAACGTCAATAGGAAGCAACAAGATCAAGAAATTCGTGTAAGGGTGAAAGATTTTATAACTGCCACACAGATTTTATAACTGGTTCAAAGAGGTTTGAAATTGACTTCGATGTGAGGTGTGCTTCATATAGCTCTACACTTTTGATAACAGACAATGGAAATTTTGCTAAAATTTGTTACTGCATCTTTATGTGAGATCAGAACATGTTATTTGTGTAGCTTGCTTTCAATTAATGCTCTTCCTAAAGTGAGGAGAAAGTTTTGAGTTCCTTGTAAAGCCAGACATTTGAAATAAGTCTTTTTTTATTTTATTGAGAAGTTTATTTAATCTTTAGAGGGAAAGAAAACCTAGAAAGGAAAAGGTTTTGAGTATCATAATTGAGGCTTCAGCGTTTTTTTGAGTATCATAATTGAGGCATCAGACTTTTTTGAGTATCATAATTGAGACATCAGACTTTTTTGAGTATCATAATTGAGGCATCAGACTTTTTTGAGTATCATAATTGAGGCATCAGACTTTTATTGTATGATATATGGGACTATAGTGATTATATGAGGATTATATGAGGAAAAGTCATCTCAATAAAGAGGCCCATATGCAGTTTAGTGCACATTATAATATTTACAGCCAAAAAGTAAGATGAAATTCTCATAGCTTGTAATTCAGTGAGATCTTTATGACAGTATAGGAGACTACTTACATAAACTGCGAGTCATCACTTCACATCTCCCAATACAGAAAGTCTTAGTAAGATGATATTTAATTACTTAGGTTTATGAGCCAAAGTTCTGAAGTTTCTAAACATATAATGCAATGCAGTGCTTGATTGAAAGATGAACAAATTAACATTCCTCAAAAGCCTGATGATCATATTTGATACTCACATTTGAACATGATTTTTCTAAAAACTGATAATCTGGATAATCAAGTAAATATAAAAGCCATTTCCACCGCAGGAATTCTCCCAAGGAACGGGGGCGTTGTTGGGGGCGGTACTTGGTGTGTTTCCATCGCAAGGACCAGGATCTAAATAAAGTTCCGGGTAGAAATTTGCCCCTTTAGAAAGTCCCTGCTTGCAAGGTAGAATTAAAGACTATAGAAATACAACAACGGTTCAGTCCTATACAGAGGTTGCGTTAGACTTTAACATTGTCCGTCATTTTGACGTCGGAAAAAATCTGTCATAATCTATTAATACCCGTCATTTATTTTTATATTTTAATTATAATAACACATTTAATTGCTTTTATTTTTGTTCAAATCTTAATTTCTAATAATGAACCTACAAGATAACAGATGAACAGATGAGACTGCGTAACTTTTCATGTTCAACACCACACTCCGCAGTGACAGCTATTTTAATATATTCTCATTTTTATGCATCAATATCAATAAGTAAATCCCAATCCAGCTTTTGGTCTATGCTGTTTTCAATTGACGAATGAACAATACATAGTGCACCTCCCATTCAATAAATCGCAGTATGCTAAGCTTTGTGTTACTTCTGATATGAAAGGAAGCCTCAAATTTCAAATTCTGTCCGTTTTGTTAGAAAATTTAATCAATAAATACTGTTTTGGCGCTCTTTAATGTGGCGTGATAGATCGTTGTAGCTTCTGTGTACTCACCTGTGCGTAATCAAACATATAGCAAAACATTCGTGACGGTTTCATTTTTGTTCTGAATCCAGTGCTCTGCTGTTACACTGGAGTGCACTTGCCACCAACTGGACAGGGGTTGGAATTACAGTTAAAAGTTACAATAGATCACCCTCAGTGTAATCTGTCAAAGTGACACACGGCCTTCAGATTTTTCCGTCGCTGATTAAAAAAAATGTAAAAAAATCTGTCCATGGCGGACAATTTTCAGTTACCATGACCTCAGCTCTTATATTTATGAATGGGATAAACGGCAACGCATAATATGGCGAAATAGTCTCACCTTCTAAATGAAAGGGTCAATCACTGATTACCGTTTCCCATTAGCTGGTCTAGTCTGAAAAAGCTTTTTAATGCTATTTGGGCATAAGAAACAACATTCATGGGGCAGTTCATTTCAGATTTTGTTGCTAATTGGAAATATGTAATTTCATCGAGTTCATTGAGCTGTTTTTCAGATTTCAGGATTCCCCCATTCATTTAGATAGGACTTGGTTTTGTATGAGCTGCTCCGAGTTGCAACAGACTTTCCTTGTAAGGGACTTTGGTACTAATTTTTCAAAGGTCTTGGGTGCTGAACGTGCTGAGTTCTCGCAGAAATGTATTTCAACCACAATTTATTCTGAGAATTTTCCAAATATTACTGTTATTGTGTCATGAAATGTAGTTTTAAGAGTATTTCAGGCAAGAATGTAGTTGTTTAAAACTCAAAACTCAAATAAATACAGCACCTTTGAAAATGTGCTTTGCCGATCTTTGGTATCACAAATCTATTATTTGTTCCAGGTCATACCGTTTTGGCTGGCTTTCATAGCTTTATTCGTCTTGAAATATTACTAACAATATCAGTTATTCTTGTGTTTACTTTATAAAAATCAGAAAAGATTTAACAACAAAAAGACACATGAACCGTGACGTAAAGGAGAACATTTTTACTTGCTAAAAAGTATAAACTATCAATCCGTTGACAGAAAGCATAAAGTGGATTGTGTGCAACAGGCTTTGATCATCTTGATTATTTAGAGGACGGTATATCAAATACGATACAGGGTTAAAGGGTTAGTTCACTCCTGAATTAAGTTTTCCTGATAATTTACTCACCTCTATGACATCCAAGATGTTCATTTCTTTCTTTCTTCATTCAAAAAGAATTGAAGGTTTTTGAGGAAAACATTCCAGGATTTTTCTCTATACAGAGGACTTCAATGGTTGTCAGCGGATTGAAGAAAAATGCAGTTTCAATGCAGCTTTAAAGGGCTTGACACGATCACAGCCGAGGAATAAGGGTCTTATCTTGCGAAATGATCTTCATTTTCGAAGAAAAAAAAAATTATATATACTTTTTAGCCACAAATCTACGTCTTGCACTAGCTCTGTGATGCGCATGCGTGACTTCACACATTACATAATCACGTTGGAAAGATCACGTGCGGTTAGTTCTTTGTCTGTGTACTTTGGTTAAAAAAGGTAGGGTAGAGCAAAAACTCCATGTAATTTTCTCCACCAACGTCAAAAATTTCTGACGTTGTTTTACCGTTTTTTTGTAAAGGGCGTTTGACTTTCTTTGCATGTTCACTTTTGTAAACTGGGTCGGCACTTCCACCTATGTCACGTTTGATCTTTCCAATCTGATTACGGAGTGCGAGAAGTCTAGCTAGTGCAAGCATTTGTGATTTTAAAAAGTATGTAAATTTTAATTTTTATTAGAAAATGACAGATCGTCTTGCTAGGTAAGACCCTTATTCCTCAGCTGGGGTCGTGTAGAGCTCTTTGAAGCCACGTTGAAACTGGAATTTGGATCTTCAACCCATTGATCCCCATTTAAGTCCACTGTATAGAGAAAGATCCTGGAATGTTTTCCTCAAAAACCTTAATTTCTTTCTGACTGAAGAAAGAAAGACATGAACATCTTGCATGACATGGGGGTGAGTAAATGATCAGGAAATTTTAATTCTGGAGCTTTATTTTATGTTTTTGTTTGCCTGGGAGTCTTAGAGTCTTCATTTGTCTATTTCTTCTCACCCTCTCTTAGATTTTAATATCTCCATCTCGTTCTGTCAGGTGGACAATAACGTGACCCGTCATCTGGACAGCACTCTGAAGCGCGATGACTGGGATATTCTGATTCTACATTATCTGGGTCTGGACCACATTGGACACATCAGCGGACCCCACAGCTCTCTGATAGGACCCAAACTCATGGAGATGGACGACATCATCAAGAAGATACATGCCTCGCTCATATCAAAGGTCTGTTGTTTTTGTTTTTGTTTAGCTTCCCTTCTAGCAGATCTTACTCTTAACCTCGTCCAAATTCCTGACCTGTCCTGAATAACCGGTGACCCTTTATGAAGCAGGACCTTCTCGCTGTTCATAATAGTGCACGTTTGAGTGTTTCTCTGAGAAGCTCCAGGGATTTTCTGAAGCTCTTGATATTTGCCTTCCTGATCTTTCATTTAGCAGGATTATATATCATGTTCGTCTCCTCCACAATTTTATTTGTAGCCAGACTTGAAGTGTTTACTCATTTTAGTGGCATTTGCCAAGTCAGCCATCATTACTAATATTGCTCATACTGAGGGTTATTGATTTGAACAAACCCCTAACATTAAACTTCAGTGTGTAACTGAAGCATTTTAGCTTTCTCAAATAGTCTGCTTTTACTTTATTAGGTGATCATATGCATAGTTTTCACCTGCTGCTTGATTAAACAGGTGAAAATATCCCACAGATGTGCATTGAATATCATGGGAGATCAAAATATTATACAATTATATTGTAGGTTAAGGGTGGAGGTTTTTTTTCCTCGAGCCTGGCAACCACATAGTAACACCCTAGCAAGTGCACAGAGAAGCCTGGATTTATGACGTCTCCTGCAAAAGCAGCACCACTTTTTTTTTTTTTTAGCCTGTCAGAGTGAGGCTCATTTTTCTCTCTCGTTTTTTCCTGAAAAGTCTCCTCTCACTGTGTTTTTTAAGGACTAAGCAGTTCTGCTACATTCTGACCCAAATACATCTATTCCCAGTGGACCATTTGGCTGATTTCAATGAGGGTTATTATAGATAACTAAAACTGAAGCTGAAACTATTAAAAACATTTTTGTTAGTTCACATAAAGCTGACCTAAAATATAAACATTAGATGAAAAACAAACTAAATAAAATTAGAAAGGGTGCCCTGAAAACTTACTGAGATAAGTTGAAGCATTAAAATCACTGGAAAACTAAACTGGAAATAAAAATATATTAAACATAAATAGTAAAAAAAAAAAAAAAAAAAAATTAATAAAAATGACAAAAACACATAAAATAACAAAAAATAAAG
>JAHKKF010506185.1:0-10516 GCA_019740295.1 Labeo calbasu
TATATATATATATATCATGTCAAGAATGCATTTATGATGCCTTGAATTGCTCCCTCTGTAGGCAGCTCACTAGGTTTGGAAAATTTTGAGGTATCTCAAAACCTCCAAGACTAATCTGTTTCAGCATTTGATCAACATTTTTTACGCTAGACGTTTCTAATCAGGGTTACGCGTATTTTGATGAAAGCAAAGGATCTTGGACCAGGCCAAATGAGCTCCAGAGACGTCTTCAAAGATAAGGTAAGGTATCAATCACACAGAAACCAGACAACATAAAAGCTCTTCCTTTGGTTTTTTATGTTTCTAACTTCTAAAAAAAAGAAAAATTGCAAGATTATCTGCCAATTTAGCCGTGTCATTCAATAGCTTAATCCCTGCTGGCCTTGTGACCCTCCAGGACTCTGAAAACTTCCTCTCACACTGACAACACATTTCCTATTTCTAAATGTCTCTTTCTCTTCCTCTATTTGTCTCTCGCTGACACACACGGACACCTTGCGCCCAAAGGCTCCACTATTTGGGAAGGGATGGCAGTAAATGCATCTGAACGGCTGTAGTTTGCAGTAATGTTTGTGAGAGTGTCAGAAAATGGAGGCTGATAGGACTGAGTGCTGAGCTTGGTCTCATGCAGCGATGGAAAGCACTGTGCCAGGGGAGTCTTACTGGGGAGAGATGGGGGTAATTGTGCACAGATTTGGACAATTTTCCCCCAATTTGGTATTATCTGTTTCCTACCAGACGCCTGAAACAGGAAATGATGGAAGATTCAAGAAAATACCCCTTTCCATGACACCAGGGCCTCCTGGAAATTACGCATCTTGAATATCATTCATAATGCATCATATTATGACATATGAAGTATTTCTACATTAATAAATACGGTATGTATAAAAGGCTTATAATTCACCACATGGAAAACATTTTGTGTCAGTCAAATGTTAATAACATTGCGTCAAAACGTTTGACTGGTACATTCGTATAATATGAAAAGAAAAACTCAGCTCCTATTGCTAGAACAAACAGTTTGTTTATTTTGTTTATCTGTGTGGAACCGACTCGACGCACTCTTGTAAACAAACATTATAAACTACAACAAATTATTTTACATTTCACACCACAGGCACCGAAGTCAATTTTTTAAAAATGGTTTATTTAATTCAATTATCTGCTTAATTTGCAAGAGGTCAAAGGTTAAACACTATGAAACTGGTTTGAAATAGCATACTTCCTGAAATTGCATATATATATATATATATATATATGTGTGTGTGTTTATATACACACATGCTATGCACAGTATGTGAATGTTCTCTATGCATGGAATATCTGGATGAGTTCACATTTGTACAAAAAAAAGAGCAGTAAACAACTAGAAAGCACTCTGTGGAGTATTGTATCCCACGTTGCAATGCACTCCACATAACCTTACATTTAATGACAAGTTTGTCTTTGCAGAGAGTTTTTTTTTTTTTTTTTTTGATTGTTTTTATTTACAAGATGGTAACTACAGTAGACAGCACTCACTGAATTAAAACGCCTACATGAGCTCATTAGTATTCATAGGTTTTTATGCATAAAGCATGGCTCTTACACTTTTTTCTTTTCTTTTTTTAACGTTTGGATAGATATGCAGATGTACAGTGTCAATGTAATCTTTTTACATATGAATAGCCATGTTGATGAACATGTTTAGAATCTTTCAAAGTTCATTGAAGGTTGAGTACATGCAATTCATAAAAAAGTAAACATTTTACCATTTATTTTACACATTTTAACACGTTATAGCAATGCCAATATGTGCTGTGTGATAACTAAAGAACGCATTCACAAATCAGTCAAGCATTGTAGCTCTGACATCATCAGAGTAAAATCATTGATTTAATTTATATTTCAGATGTGTTGAATTTTAAAGCTGCACTCTTTTTTAAACTGAAAATGATAAAGATAAATTTTGCACAAGTAAATAAAAAACATTTCCAAACTGCTTGCCTCAATGCACAATAATGTTTTATAATTCAAGCTGTCTGGTCAGGTTTTGTGGGAAATGTCAGTTTGACATAATTTATCATTGCATGTTTAATGTTTACCACACATCCTTAAAGGGATAGTTTACCCCAAAAAATAAAAATTCTGTCATGAATTACTCACTCTCATGTCGCTCCAAACCTGTAAGACCTTTGTTCATCTTCAGAATACAAATTAAGATATTTTAATTTGTAATATCGTAATCAAAATATCTTAATGAAGATGAATGAATGTCTTATTAAGTCGTAATTAATGACAGAACTTTCATTTTTGGGTGGGCTATTTCAAAACCAGCTTTTATTACAGCACTTGTGTGCTGTGCTGGGAGATGCATTAACAGTTCTGATAGCTTATAGCCATAACTAATGAGCAACATTATTAACAATGTATCATTCATAAAGTCACCATCTGAAACATGGAACCTTATTTATTTTAAAGGGGTCCTCGGATGCCCATTTTCCACAAGTTGATATGATTCTTTAGGGTCTTAATGGAAAGTCTATAACATACTAAAATTTCTCAATGGTAGTGTAAAACAACACCCTTTTCACCTTGTCAAAACCAGCTCTGTAGACATCAACCCAATTTGTTGCATGTTGCTTTAAATGCAAATTAGCTCTGCTCACCCCGCCCCTTTCTTCTGTGGGGTGACAAGCCGTGCTCTGAAGAGACTGTTTACTTGCTAACTAGCACATTATTAGGATTATACTCACTTCTGCTGTAGGTGAAGCTGGATCTTGATTTGTGCGAACATAGATGGATTTAGGTAGATCGGGAGGCGTATTCCCTTCACAAACAAAAGTAATTCACTGTGCCTTCAGCGGCTCAGGTGTTGGGAGTAAATGATGACTACTATGTTCATTATAACATCCAACAACAAAAAACCTCAATTGCTTAGGAGCCATTCTTGTCTACATCCCTGCTCCAGCGTCGAAACAATGGCGGTTGGAGTGTTACAGTTCACTCAGGGTGGATCTAATGTAAGACGGCCATGTCAATCAACTATCGTGGGAGCAGCCTGTGACGTCACACAGACTAGAAGCTGAGAATGGCTTGATTTGAAAAAGAGGATATTATTTTTAGGGATTAAATAAAAACCACTGGGTGGATTTTTATCATTATAGCGTGGATTGGTACACACACTGCTAACACACATTTATGTTTAAACAACATGTAAAAGTGAACTTTGCATCCGATGACCCCTTTAAAACATTTATTTTCAATGAATCAAAAGACAGTTACCTGTTCAAAATACATATATTCAGATATTCATATTTTCATTAAGTCTTTTGTTTTTGAAGCGTGTGAGTTTTGACATTGTTTTGACATTCTCTCTGATTAAATGATCACCTGTAACCTCAAATTCATCCATGCTGAAGAGTTGAGCCAAAGGTCAAATCACATAATTACCAAAACAATTCTCTGCGAGGAGGCCAGATCTTCCTTTAATAATTTAATTCATCCACACAAGTGTGCAAATGACTTAATGAATAAATTTGCCAGTAACTCATTTTTGGGCCAACTTTCTCCATCATTAAATGATAAGCAAGCCATCACTATGGGATTGTGTGTGAGTACAGAACTCTGTCGTCTGTGACAGTACATCACTAAGGCACATAAGTACATAAAAGACGTTAGGTTTTTGAAACACATGGACGAGGAGAAGCACTTTAGTAACTGTAATAGCTTATCATATCGGAAATTTTACAGAACTGATTTATCTGTATTTTTGAAAAGGTCCTGACCTCTAAATGTTACTTTATTAGTAAAGAATTCATGTATGATATTCAAGGGGCTGTTGATACTGTACTATAGAGAGTTAGGTTATTTTTGTTACATCGTTACTTTTATAGAATGTTACATTACTGTATGTTACATATACTTTGTATAAAATGTTACATTACTGTGTGTTACATTATTACTTTTTTTAGAATATCACATTACTGTGTTATTATTACTTTTGCATTACATTGTTATTTTTTTTTTAAAGAAGAATATAAAATAGGAAAGTATTTGTTATTCTTCATGGAAAGTGAAGTTACTTTTAAATCATATTGTTTATTAATTAAGTTATTTTTATATTACATTGTTGCTTTTTATAGAATATTACATTACTGTTTGTTATTATTACTTTTGTGTTACATTGTTACTTTTTTGAAAAGTTAATTTCTTATTTGTTATTCTTCATGGAAAGTCAAGTTACTTGCAAATTATTTTGTTTATTAAGTTACTTTTATGTTACATTGTTACTTTTAAGTTAATTTAGGTATCAGTTTCATGTACTATTAAAAAACAGCAGACAAAGTATCCACAACGCTATTTCATGACCAATTCGTTCGTGTTTTACAAGGTGACTAATTCTTATGAATTTGTACAACCTCACTCATACAATTTTGTATGATTTGTCTAGACCCCAGTGACGGGTAGGTTTAGGGGTAGGTCATTCATACAAATTCATATGAATTGGTGAACTTGTAAAATAATTACGATTTTTAATTTGTACGAGTGAGGTCGTACGAATTAGCCACCTCATAAAATATGTACAAACTGCTGTGAGATCGGGTTGGTATCCAAGTGCATACAGTGACAGAATGAGGAATCAGCATTACAAGTAGCAGCCCTTTGCTATCATTTCCCAAACCTCCTGGTAACTCCTGTGTAACAGACAGAAAAGTGAGGAGTCTCTTAGAAAAACAATAAACGAAAGCACTCTTTGCTAATTAGCATATTGAGTGCTGTATCTCTTCAGCGAGATGAACTGATTGGTATTCTGGAGTCCACCAGCGTCTCTCATCACCGGTAAATTTGCTGTGAACGGTGACTGTGTTCATGTCGCGTTCCCGTGCGCCACCACTCCACTGTCCTCTTGTGCGATAACAAAGCTCAGCTTGACCTTTTAGCAATCAAAAACCCAACAGTCGATGTCCTATCAAACTCTCAGTGTGAGATGCCCATTCCTGGTTCAGGATAGAGCTGGTAGATTGCACCCTAGGTACCCCCTAACAAGATAAAGAAGGGGCGACTAAGATGTCTTACTCTTAACAAATCAAGTCCAGCATTCTCATGGCCAACATAGTAATCCTGCTGCGTGTCACCCTGCATGGACCTAACGCACAAATAACACGAGAAACAAAACTAGTTAAAGTCCCTCCGGCTGGATCTGTACAACCATAAAACAACCCCAGCAGAGACTACTGGGCCTCCTGCAGGATGTCAAAAGAACACTTCATCCAGATTTAAAAATCCTGGAGGATTCCTAATGTGGAAAATGTCAAGGAATCCAGAGGTCAGGATACTGCATCCCATGTGTTCTTTTCCCTTATTTGAATGGATTAGATTTCTTGAATCAGGAAAGTATTAAATAAATATGAGAACACAATTTGACAAATATAATTTTATCAGTGCAATTTAGAAAACTTGACTTTTTTAAATGTAACATGCTTGCAAAAATGTGTTACTTATCATAAAAAGTAACTAATTGTTACATTGTTACCTTTTATGAAATGTTAAGATGCTTTTGTGCTACACTATTACTTTTTTATAGAACATTAACGGGAACATTCTGTCATTAATTACTTACCCTCATGTCGTTCCAAACCTGAAAGAACACAAATTAAGATATTTTTGATAAAATCTGAGAGCTTTCTAACTCTGACAGCAATGCAACTACCAAGTTCAAGACCCAGAAAGGTAGTAAGGACATTGTTAAAACAATCCATTTCACATCAGTGGTTCAACCTTAACTTTATGAAGCTACAAGAAAACTTTTTGTGCGCGAAGAAAACAAAAATAAATTTATTCTCTCCCGTGTCAGTCTTCGATGCACGTTCAGAGAGAATCATAATGCATGTGTGTGCAGGAGCCAGCAATCTGATGTAAAACGTCGATCGCTTTTAGTTCCTCATCTGTATTTTCTGGTTCTAAAAAGTGAGGCGACGAACAAAGGTCTTACAGGTTTGGAATAACATGAGGGTTAGTAATTAATGACAGAATTTTCAATTTTTCCGTAAACTATCCTTTTAAGTTACTTTTATATTATTTGGCCCTATTTTATATTATTTGGCCCTATTTGGCCACTGCATAGTTTTCTTCATCCAACATCACACATGATCTCTAAACGATATTTTAAAGATGTCATGTATGATACTAAAGGAGCTATTGATACTTTTTTTAACCGAAAATTTGTAACTTTTGTCAGACACGGGGACAGGAGCCCTCTCTGGGCTGGACATAGGAACAGGAGTCCTTATTGGGCTGGACTTGGGAACAGAGTCTCTCTCTGGGCTGGACGTAGGAACAGGAGGCCTCACTGGGCTGGACTTGGGAACAGGAGCCCTCACTGGGCCAGACTTGGGAACAGAGTCTCTCTCTGGGCTGGACGTAGGAACAGGAGGCCTCACTGGGCTGGACTTGGGAGCAGAGTCTGTCTCTGGGCTGGACGTAGGAACAGGAGCCCTCTCTGGGCTTGACTTGGGAACAGGAGCCCTCACTGGGCCAGACTTGGGAACAGAGTCTTTCTCTGGGCTGGACGTAGGAACAGGAGGCCTCACTGGGCTGGACTTGGGAGCAGAGTCTCTCTCTGGGCTTGACTTGGGAACAGGAGCCCTCTCCGGGCTGAACTTGGGAACAGGAGCCCTCACTGGGCTGGACGTAAGAACAGGAGCCCTCTCTGGGTTTGACTCAGGAACAGAGTCTCTCTCTGGACTTAGCTTGGGAACAGGAGCCCTCTCCGGGCTGAACTTGGGAACAGGGGCCCTCACTGGGCTGGACGTAAGAACAGGAGCCCTCACTGAGCTGGACTTGGGAACAGAGTCTCTCTCTGAGCTTGGCTTGGGAACAGGAGCCCTCTGTGGACTGGACGTAAGAACAGGAGTCCTCTCTGGGCTGGACTTCGGAACAGGAGCCCTCTCTGGAGTGTACTTGGGAACAGGGGCCCTCACTGGACTGGACTTGGGAACAGAGTCTTTCTCTGGGCTGGACTTGGGAACAGGGGCTATCTCTGGGCTTGTCTTGGGAACAGAAGCCCTCACTGGGCTGGATGTAGGAACAGGAGCCCTCTCTGGGCCAGACTTGGGAACAGAGTCTCTCTCTGGGCTTGCCTTGGGAACAGGAGCCCTCTGCAGCCTGGACGTAGGAACAGGGGCCCTCTCTGGGCTGGACTTGGGAACAGAGTCTCTCTCTGGGCTTGTCTTGGGAACAGAAGCCCTCACTGGGCTGGATGTAGGAACAGGAGCCCTCTCTGGGCTTGACTTGGAAACAGAGTCTCTCTCTGGGCTTGACTTAGGAACAGGGGCTCTCTTTGGGCTGGACTTGGGTACAGAGTCTTTCTCTGGGCTTGACTTGGGAACAGGAGCCCTCACTGGGCTGGATGTAGGAACAGGAGCTCTCACTGGGCTGGACTTGGGTACAGAGTCTTTCTCTGGGCTTGACTTGGGAACAGGAGCCCTCACTGGGTTGGATGTAGGAACAGGAGCCCTCTCTGGGCTAGACTTGGGTACAGGAGCCCTCTCTGCGCTTGCCTTGGGAACAAGAGCCCTCTCTGGGCTGGACGTAGGAACAGGGGCCCTCTCTGGGCTGGATTTGGGAACAGAGTCTCTCTCTGGGCTTGACTTTGGAACAGGAGTCCTCACTGGGCTGGATGTAGGAACAGGAGCCCTCTCTGGGCTAGACTTGGGAACAGGAGCCCTCTCTGAGCTGAACTTGGGAACAAGAGCCCTCTCTGGGCTGGACATGGGAATGGCCCGCAGGCTTGACTTCTGGACAACTGGTGGACTTGAGTGTGTGGCGGCTGGCGGGCTTGACTGCTGAGTGGCCGGCGGGCTTGACTTCGGAGCCACTGGCGTTTCAGGACTGAGACTGGGACAGATCATGGGACTAGAGGGAGTGACGTGGATTTACAAAGTGGGGGTGGCCTAGACCTAAATGCACTCTCTCTCTATAGCGTGATAGAGTTCTGATTGGGTGTCAATGTTTTTATCAGTCATCAGCTGGAAAAAATCATTCTGAAGGTGATTCCAATGATATCGTTTCTCTTATAGCTAAATCGTTATAGCTGTGGTGTGGATTATGCTTTACTTTAATACTGAGAACGATTTTTAGAACAATGTCTTTATCTGTATCTTTACAGTTATTGTCCTTGGTGTGAGTTTAAAAATAGCACCTACAATGGCTTGCATTTGGAGCTGACTTGTTTCATTTCACTGTATAGAGTAGGCAAAATGGTTTGTTATTCCAAACAGTGAGTGGGTGTGTTGCTGAATTAATTAATTACTGAACAGATTACTGCAAAGAAAAAATCCTGGCTGCATTAATTTTTAGTCAGTATTTTAATTAAATTAAAATAAACTGACTCAAAAAAAAGAAGTTTAATCAAGATAACATTATAAAGCAATGGAGGAAAACATGTTGTCATGACATCCTTTATAGTAAGAGTTAAATTACTTTTGTATTACATGATTAATATTTTTGTAAAATGAAGTTACTTTTGTTTTGCATTGTTACGTTCTGTGAAAACATCATTTACTTTTGGACATTTTCTCCTCCAGAATGCAAGTGGATATAATCAAGAAATAAATGTAACAAGTAAAGCTATTCATAACTTATTTTAAAAGCCTTATTTGATTATGTAACATGCATTATTTGTAATACATTACCTCAACACTTTAATTTAGAAAGGTGAAGATGAAATAAGATCTGCTCTTCAATCTAAACTGGGAGTTGATTTGTATTATCTCATCCATTAAAGGAACAAGCACATCCCATCTCTTGTTGCATTGCACTGTGGATTCGTGCAATTGGAAAATAAACGTTCCATTTGCCGTTATAGTTTTTATTGTTCTTGTTTTGTCATGCTTTACAAGATATGCTTGAAAGGACATAAACTCCAAAACATTTCCACCGGCCTGTTTCTATCTCCTCTCCATCAGGGCTTAAGCCCCAGCAGTAAGCTGTTACATCGCATCCTGTTTGCCACATTAATTTCCTGCGCTTAACAATATTTTAGCATAATTAACAGGAGTGAGCCAATCTGCTGCTCATTGATTCCTCTTCTTTCTCTCTTCCTCTCAGAAACACACACTCAAAAGAGGGTGAAAGTCTGGCTTGCTTTATTAATGAGGACCATCTGTGCAGAGGCACAGTGAAGGAGAGAAAGAGAGAGGGAAAAGATGGAAAGAAAGCGGAGAGGGAGAGAAGAGGGAAGGAGAGAGTGTTGAGAGGGAGCTGAGAGAGCTCAACAGAGGAGTTTGGGGTCTGAACTGAATCTGATCAAGATCCTGGGTGAGTGTGAGGACTCAAAACACTGTAGGAAGACAAAAATAACTGTTTTTCTTCCTTTAATGTCTTAAACTCATCATGACAAATCCCAACTCTCATTGTTTACTAAAAAAATTACAAAAAATTATAAGGACATTTTTTCCCCATTTATATTAAGCTTGACAGCTCCAGGTTACTATGAATATTGTTTATGTTTTTTTCTACTTTGCATTCCATTGATAAAAACAACAGCATATGGGTTTGAAATCATACAAGCCTGAGTAAATGATGACAGAACTTTCCTTTTCACTGGGGAAACCAACACTTTAACACTTCAACAATTGTTCACGTCGCCTATATTTTAAGACTTACGTTTTTACCACATGCTGCAGTCTGTTCGGTTAGTTCCAAGAATTCGTAGTATAAACTGAGAACCCGAAAAAGAAATTGTTAAGCAGGTGTTACAGCTTATTTTGTTAGCTTTTTTATTTAAAGGCTTGAATGCAGATTTTAACTTGGATCAAACAGATGGTTTAATTAACAACATCAGCAAACAGTGGGGTCTAAAATTCTGATGCCACATTGACAATCTGGAATTGTACTTTAATGTAAAACTAAACAAGTATAAACTATTAATTACTCTTCATTTTATTGTTAAAAAAACAGGGAAAACCCTGTGCTGCTGTTTTTAGATGGTGTTTGCATATAAATGTATCTTAGTAGTGTGTGGACACAACCCTAATCACAACTTGCTAATCATGCTAGAAACGTGCTAGCAACCTGCTAATCATGCTAGAAACATGCTAGCAACATGCTAACATCTTGTTAATCAGGCTAAAAACATGCTAGCAACTTGCTAATCATGCTAGCATCATGGTAAAAACTTGCTAATCATGGTAGAAACATGCTTGCAACCTGCTAGAAACATGTCAGCAACTTGCTAATTATGCTAGCAACTTGCTAATCATGTTAAAACATGCTAGTAACTATCTGAGACTGTATTGCTTTCAAAACATGCAAACTTTAACCTTTTAAAACTATTTTAAACTTCAACCTATTTCAGACTGAAAACCATCAAACTCAAAACTGTTTTTTTTTTTCTTTAAACTTTTTAATTTTTTTAACCTTTTCAAACTTTCTGGTCCGGCTTTCTCAAGCCAACTTAAAGTTTACCTTGACAAACTTTTTTATCTAGTTTCTTAAATTATCATTTGACTATGTTTTCGGCCTGCCATCT
>JAHKKF010506187.1:0-22938 GCA_019740295.1 Labeo calbasu
AAAAAAAAAAAAGACTGTTATAACATGGGATCAGATGAAACACTGTCAGTTTGACAAGTCAGAAAAGGGCTGTGGTGATTTCATCAATATCACACACTCTAATCATATTTGAGCTTACAGGCGAAGCAGCATGTGACTGAGTAACACTGTAGATTTTATGATCAAAAAATTGTTCTCAGCAAAGAAAGTACATTTTCTTATTAAGATTATTTTTTGCCTCGCAATCATTGTATTATAGATACAAATAATTGATCTACATAACATAAACTAGCCATTTCTCTCATTTAATTTGATGCTTTACATTCATGTTCATTTCAAACCCACACGCTATGGTATGGCTGTTTGGGGTGGGGATAGTTGTAACAGTATATTAAAAATGTTGCAACCAACTCCTGATTCCAATAAGTCCAGTTATCCAATCACATCCTCTTGAGGCAGTCATGTGAATTTTTTGTTGCACATCAAAGGATTTATGTGGTAAATGTGTTTCCATCATAATTTATGTGCTTACCTTATTGGATAAAAACATAATCCGCCTCAGAAAAGCACTTGCGTATTTTGTGCACATTTTTAGAATTTACACTCATCTTGGAATTTCCATCCAGCCTTTTTTTTTTGATGTTATATCCTGTATAAAAATAGGCAGATGACAACACAGCTACTGACTGAACCCTTATGTGACAGGAATACAGTACATGTGCATGAACACTCAAACAAACACACACAGGAATTTTTTTTATGCTAAATTTAAAGTCCTAAAACCATACTATATATATATATATATATATATATATATATATATATCATTTTTTTTGTCACTTTAAATTGTTAAATTTATTGAAGAACAAAGAATAATCTGATCAGTTTTGAATAAACTTCTTGCATAAATTGGATAGTGTATATCTTATTTTAGCAAATGACCTCTGATTGTTACATCTATCCCCAGATTGTGTTACAACTCACCCCAGTGGGGTAGGTTGTAACAACTGAACTTGTTGTATTTGACAATTTAACTCATTAACTAAATAATCAGTGATTGTGTAGTATACATCCAAGCGAGTTTTATTTGTAGTAGACAAATGTGGCTACTGTTCAAAGTTTGAAAAATCTAGCACAAACAACCAGAGAGTTATTGGTGGTCAAACAAATAGTGTTACTTTCATCCCCGGTCTCTTCTGCATAAATAACATGAGTTAACAAATGCAACGACGAATTAACGATTAACAAACGTTAACGAATGCAATTCCACTGAAGAACTCAAACAATTACAAAACCATGCAATTACAGCAATAAACAGCAGTTATACAATAAATGTAGATTAAATGTTGTGCTCACTTGCGACATCTTACATTTTTACAACAAATATCATATGGCACTTTGATAAATATACAAGGTTCTTACAGTATATTGTGTGTGATGAAATCACAACAAAACAAAACAACTTGGATTATTATGAACTCTCCCAGACTGGTGCAAAGAGTACTAAAAAATCTAGTATGAGGACATTACGTTGCTAAAACAATACTTAATTACACTGTAAAAAAAAATCTTTCAAAAAGTTGTTTCAACTTAATATAATTGGTTACCCTGCTGACTTAAAATTTGTAGTTTAGTCAATGGAAATTTTAATTTACTTAATGTTAATTTAAGTGACAACTGGAATATTTTAGTTGTGTAAGTACAAAGTACTCTTCTCAAAAACTACTCAGAGTGCTAGTACATTTTAGCCATTGATATTTAATGAATTGACAAACAACACAAAAATAAAATTGGATAAATTGAAGAAATAAAATATAGCAATACAAACATAACTTTGCTTTCCATTCATTACTTAAAAACACCTACAGCAATTTGAAGAAATATCTACATATATAAATCTATGTAACTATATGCAGCCTTTGATTGGTTAGCTCAAATTGGCAAAAATTATTAATTACTCGTCCTTATGTCATTCCAAACCCGTCAGACCTTCATTCATCTTCGGAACAACAAATTAAGATATTTTTGATGAAATCCGAGAACTTTCTAACCTTGCAAAACAAAAATAATGAAATAATTGTCATTGTAACAATTTCTTGTTTTCTTTGCTTCTCTTGCTTCATAAAATTATGGTTAAACCGTTGATGTCCTTACTTCCTTTCTGGGCCTTGAACGTGTCAGTTGCGTTGCTGTCTATGCAGGGCCAGAAAGCTCTTGGACTTTATCAAAAATATCTTAATTTGTGTTCTGAAGATGGACAAAGGTCTTACGGGTTGGAACAACATGAGGGTGAGAAATTAATGACACTATTTGCATTTTTGAGAGAACCCACTCACCGTGAGACTCTTTAAAACAAAAAATAGTCTACATTACTAAAAAATTGTCTGCAGGTGCATTTTGAAATGTTTTAACTTATTATCTTGTAAATGTCTTTTTAGTACTTTCGGAGTATGAATTATTATAATGCAGTAAAAGACAATGATATCCAAGCACAATAAAACGTTTTGCCACAAACTCAACTGACTGGCTTCTCTCTGTATGATTTCATAAATTTCAGACCTTAGAACTATATATAAATTATGAGCTTCTAGAACTTCTGATTACTTTTTAACTTGCAAACAATAAGTGTAATCATATTCTAAGTACTATCAAGGTGCAAATAGAGACCACATTTTTCTTCAAGCATGATACAGAGCTAAGAAATGATTACAACTACACAGCCCAACCTGTGATAGGTTTTATATTGGTATGTAGCCTAATTTCCAAAAATCAGGAAGGCACTCTCAGAATGTGGGGGAAATTAAATAGTAACCGATGAGCGGCCCCATGAAGGACTCTAACTTCTGTTTGGATGCTTTCATGTTCTGGTCTCCATAGAGATCCATGTTAAAATGGGGTAAAAAAGGTCGACTGAATTGAAACTTTTTCAGTATAACTAAATATAAAAATGTGCGCAGATTTAACGTTATATTGTTGGCTTGGAAAATATGTTAATTTGACTAGAAATACCAGAACTGCGAAATATGAAGCACCGCTCCAGTCGGCAAGACTTCCGCGTTCAGAAAAAGGTGGATTGGAGAAAGCGTAACAGTCAACTTGGATCACGTGTGCCTTGATAACCAATCACATTACAGCCTTGACATCATTAAATTTCAGTTCAGAGTTGTGTGACATTCAATCTGCATTTACGGATACCATAGGAATGAATGGGAAGTGCTGTAAGCTGAATGCCACCTGTCAGTGACTGCTCTTATAAAATGGTGGTTTTTTCCAAAAGTATTGTGTAGTGTAAAACGTGTTGAAAATTATCCGATAGACATTAAATGATAAGCTGTTTCCTCTAAAAAGCTTTTTAGTCAGCATAGTGAAGCCTCTCCTCCATTGACGTCCATTCAAAGAAAAGAGCCTCTGGTCTCCTTTCTCAAACCAGAAGCGTTAGCTTTAGCCGTTATGCTTTTTTAGCTAAAGGTTGCAGGTTTGCCTTTTATTGGCTTTGTATAGACCAATTACATGTTTGTAATGTGCATCATGGTTGCAGAAAACCCGGGAAGAACCCGGCTAGAGAATTACATGGATATACAAAATAGTTAGATTTAAAAATATTATAGAAACAGGGATGAGGTTTTTTTGTGGGCGGAGCCTATCTGGTGGCAGAAAATGACAGTTTACCTCCATAGAACATCCGTTTAAACATCTGCGTTTAATGGCATCTTTGACTACAGTATTCTATAAAAATTATTTGCAATCCGATCTTGAATTCAAAAGGCACAAAAATATATTTCTCTTGTTCCGTGGATTTTACCCAATTACCTCCACTTGTTACCAGTGTTTTTCTGCAACCACTATGCGCACGCAGCTCCAAGCGACGTAACTGCGACGTCTACTCCAAATTGATCTATAGGTTCTGTGCGGATTTCGCTCATCTCAAACAAGCCTATCACATTTTAATATCGCGAGATCATGTTTACAACCCTAGAAGGTGTACTTATGCATGTTAGCGTACTTTCGAGATGATAACGTGACGTTCTACTCGGAGCTGTTCACGTCCTCAGACTCAAAATAATGCTTTTCTATGGCAACACCATCAACGCCTAAAAAGAGCCTACGTTGGTCAGGTGGTACAGCGGTCATGTGGTACAAGTCATAGCTCTCAGAAGACTCCTAGAGTTCTACAAGGACGTACAAGTAAAATTACAGACTTAAAATAAAAATATACTCATGAAATTACAAGTACCCTGACAAAAACTACTTAATTACAGTAACGTGATTAGCGTTTTGTTACCTCCACCACTGCTATCTAGCTTTAAAATTAATCGTGAGAACTCGTCACTCAAGTTACATGACCATGAATTACTTACTTAAATTGTAATCTTCACTAACGGGCTTGTGAATGGGCTTATGAAGGGATTTGTGTTCACTTTCGTTTGGAACACCCCTACAAATGGTGTCTCCTTCTCAAAGTGCCTTTCAAGGGTACAAAAACGGTGTTTGGAATTTGCCTTAACTGTGAAGTCATTGTATGTAGGGGTGAGAAACTCCGAATTTTAGACAATAGACTAGTTGCCTAGTTGTGACATTACAAGGGGTGTCTATTTACAACATGGAGAAAAATTGATTATGTAATTAATAATAGGGTCGGGTGGGGGGAAACGCCACCCTTAAGGAGTGTGTTTTTTTTTCTGTGAAACAAAAGTTAAATGTGTTCAGTTTTAGTGACAATGACACTGTTTGAAAAAGCCTGTTTGAAAAATAATGCCAACTGGCTAGCTAAATAGCTACCTGATGCTAATCTGAGGTAATTTTTAATTTTTAAATAAGTCCAAAAATGTTTATTCAACCAACTAGTTAGAATACATTTGATGGAAAAACAAAAGATTTGATGTTCAGAACAGAATAACTACAGTAATTGCCCATTGCCCCCTGGGGGCGTTTTACCCCACTGACTATGTTTGAGAAAAAAATTGTCAGTCTGAAAATATTATATTTTTATTAACACATAATCCCTATCTACAGGCCTTACTGTTCTAATATCATATATATCTGTGACTCTACATAACAAGCTTTTAAACACTTTTTTTTCTTACTGCTGAAAATGAGATAATTTACTGTGAAATCTGTTTTCTCTCTGGTGCATCACTAGTGCAAGCTTCATAGTGAATACTTCTGCATCACTCCTGTCAACGTAGAATCTGAAATCAGATGTAGTTATGTGGATTTATTGTTCACAGTGTGTTTTATTTCTTTATAATGCATCCATGACATTTTACCAATATGAATATGTTGCAGTAATAAAAGCCTGGCTCGAAGGTACTGGAAGGCAGCATACATAACAGCTGAACAGTTCCTTGGAACCACCCAAAACAAGTGCAACCACTCACATTTCACAAAAAAATGTCACATCTTCTGTAGTTTAAGATCACTTTAAATCATGTTGCCTGTCTAGTTTTGTGATTTTTAGTGTTTATTTTTCATTACATTCACTATGGCTCTTCATGTCCCTTTAATAGACATCCGCCAGCCATGTCTCCTGTGTATGTAGTTGGCATGCTAGGACTTTTGATGAAGGTAGCCATGCCTATGTGTGCTCCCACTGAGTACACCATTTACATCGAGAGGCAGGAGTGCAATTACTGTGTGGCTGTCAACACCACCATCTGCATGGGCTTCTGTTTCTCCAGGGTAAGCAGACGTGGTGAGGAAATGATGTAATGTAGAGAACTGGATTCAAGGAGAAATGTTCCAGCTTGCAGAACGACAAGCTGATTTCCACCACTGATAATTCTTTTATGGTTTGCTAAACTTGTATGACTGACCTTCTTCTGTGGAACACAATCAGAGATAACGTTGTTGCTATTATATATGTATTTTGTTTTGGGTTCCACGGAAGAATAAAGGTTAAGTGGGTTTGGAAATATATGAGGATGAGTAAATGTATTTCACAATCTGTTATTTTAAGAAACAAACTGGAAATGATTTAGTGACAATGTGGCGAAACATTCATTCTGTAGGACAGTAATGTGAAGGAGTTGGTGGGTCCTCGTTTCCTGGTTCAGAGAGGCTGCACCTATCAGGAAGTAGAGTACCGGACGGCCATCTTGCCCGGCTGCCCTTCACATGCAGATCCTCACTTCACCTATCCAGTAGCACTTAGTTGCCACTGCAGCACCTGTAACACCCACAGTGATGAATGTGCCCACAAAACCAGCAATGCTTACACCAAGTGCTCCAAACCTGTCCGTCATTTGTACCCCGAGGAGAACAACTACATCCAGGCATATTGGGAACAGTATGAGTAATGTGTGATTAGTCCATGATGAAAACGTAAAGTATTTATGCTGTAGCAGCTGACTGTGGAAAGTTGTTTTTTAGGTAATCATTGAGTAAACCTTGTGTCACAAAGTTACCTAACACATTATGTTTGCTGCATTTTATGTAAAGCATATGATGTCTTTAAAAAAAGCCAAAACTGGTTAAAAAGAAGGTGTGGGTTTAATGGGGTTCAAATACTTATGCTTTTATGGATACTAATGTCCATTCTGTGAAATTTAATGTTTTAGTGTTTGATTGGTAGTGCTTCTATAAAAAATTCAGAGTGAAAATCCACCCATAAAAAAGGAGATTTTATCATTATTGTTTGTGTTTATGGCTTAACAGTTTGTGTCTATGAAATTATTCATACTCTATTGTGGTTTCCAGTAGGTTGTAAAGATGGCAGTAGATTAAAGCAAAATGATAGGTGACTGAGAAGTTTCAGTCCCAGTACCAACAAACTTTCTTTGCAATTTCTATTTATTTTACATTTTGGCAAATTGGTAGCTAATTCAAATGAATTTGTTTGATTCCTTTCATACAGTTAAATTCCATACTGGTTACGTGTACAGGTGTGGTTAGGGTTGGACCTTCATGCTTTTTCTTTAAAAAAATGTATGTTTTTGTATGAATCATGTTGTACAAATTCATATTTTGTGGTTTCCAATTGGTTGTAGGACAAAGGCTAGTCATGTAATGGATTTAACCAAAACAAAAGGTGAAGTGAGTAATTTGAATCCCAAAACCAACATGCTCTCGTGTCAACCCGTTTTGGTAAATTGGTAAGTTCATATGAATTTGTACAATCTCTTTTGTACATTTTCATTAGATCTTACTGTATGTCCCATCGATGGTTAGGTTTATTGGTTTGGTTAGGAGTTTTTTTTTTCTAGATATTGTACATTTTCAGAATTGTACAAATTAATACAAAATCATTCATTCATACTTCATTGTGGTTTCCAGTTGGTTGTAAGGACAAAACCTAGTTGTGGATTAAAACAAAACAAAAGGGAAAATGTGTCCCTGGACCACAAAACTTAAGTAGCTTGGGTATATTTGTAGCGATAGCCAAAAATACATTGTATGGGTCAAAATGATCAATTTTTTTTCTATGTTAAAAATCTTTAGGATATTAAGACCTATTGCATGAAGATATTTTGTAAATTTCCTACTGTGAATATATCAAAACTTAATTTTGCTTAGTAATATGCATTGCTAAGAACTTCATTTGGACAACTTTAAAGGTGATTTTCTCAATATTTTCAGGTTCAGATTTTTAAATAGTTGTGTCTCAGCCAAATATTGTCCTATCCTAACAAACTATACATCAGTGGAAAGCTTATTTATGTATAAATTTTAGTTTTAAAAATGGACCCTTATGACAGGTTTTGTAGTAAAGTGTCACAATAGTCATTTCAGTCCTAGAACCATCACACTCTCATGGCAATTTGTTTCTATTTTGCATTTTGGGGAATTGGTGGCCAGTGTTGGGGAAAGTTACTTTTAAAAGTAATGCATTACAATTTTGCATTACTCCCTGAAAAAGTAACTAATTACATTACTTAGTTACTTTTTATGGAAAGTAATGCTTAACGCTACTTTCGCGTTACTTTTTAAATCTGGGCAGGCTTGCTTTTTTGTTTTTAATATAAAACAATTCTAATGTAAAAGCCCTTTTACACTAAAAGTGAACTGAATTTACCTCAGGCTGAAAGTAAAGTACATTTATGCAGGAGATCACTCTTCAGCTAGAAAAAAAAAAGAAGCACAAATGTAAGTAATTTTTGCTTATTAGTATGGTTGAATTGCATCATCGAAGGTCAGCAGCAAAGACAATGGTGAATTAAATGGGATTAAATACATAAAGGTTATTTGTTTTATTTAACATATTTAATTATTGCAGGGTTGCGTCATATTCTGAGTTTGCATTTCACTGTTTTTATTCATTTTGATGAATACTGAATCTGTGTTTTTGTGAGTGAGATGAAGTAATGCATGTTCGCATTTAGTCTAGAATACAGTAACATCATGTTGCCAATCAATAAATGAGGAAAAAAGTAACTGGCGATACTTATTTCAAAAAGTAACTCAGGTATTTTCTTAGAAATTCAAAGGTAATGAGTTACTTTACTAGTTACTTGAAAAAAAGTAATTTTATTACGTAACTAACGTTACTTGTAATGCGTTACCCCCAACACGGTTGGTGGCTAAATCATATGAATCTGTATTATTCCTTTCGTCTGTTTTCATTCAATATCCTTACATCCCAATAACAGTTAGATTTGGGGTGGTCCTTAAAGGCATAGTTCACCCAAAAATGAAAATTACCCAATGATTTACTCACCCTCAACTTATCCTATGTCTATATGACTTTTTTCTTTCAGACGAATATAATCGGAGTTATATTATAAAATGTCCAGACTATTTCAAGCTTTATAATGGCAGTGAATGGGTGTTATTTTCTGAAGTCCAAAGAACTGCATCCATCCATCATAAAAAGTGCTCCACGCGGCTCCGGGGGGTTGATAAAGGCCTCCAGAAGTCGATCGATGTGTTTTTGTAAGAAAAACATCCATATTTAAAACTTTAAAACTCTTATACTCATGTTAGAGAATGGCGTTCCAGCAGTTGATGCATAGTATAGGCATTGATTCTCTTCAGGAGGACTTTATTAACCCCATGGAGCTGTTTAGAGTACTTTTTATGATGGATGGGTGCATTTTTGGACTTCTGTTGAACTACTGGATATTACCACCCATTCACCTTTATTATAAAGTTTGGAAGAGCCAGGACATTTTTAATACAACTCTGATTGAGGACGAGTAAATCATGGGGTAATTTTCATTTTGGTTGAGCTATCCCTTTAATGCTTACTTTTTTCTGAGAAAATGTATGTTTCTGTGCAAATCAACAGCAAAGATAAATGACTAAATAAAGGTAAGCAGGTTTCCAGAATAGTCAACCTGTCTGCCATTAGTCATCAAACAGATCCCGCCTAATAAACCAATGTTGCTAAGCTGAGTTGGCATGATTGGGAAGCTGAAAGGGCCATTTAACGATTGATTCTGAAATTGTGCCACTTGGTAAAGCATTGTTTTGCGTAAATGTTGTTTATTAAAAGAACTCCTCTGTATTAAACAACCATATAGTGTCATTGACATTTAATCTACTAAGAAGTATCGTCATCGCAGTGTGTTTGTGTCTAGTAAATGAGCACTCATTGCCAGATAATGCATATTTAGAGAGGCAAGCAGCTGTGGGTTATTTATATTACGAGCTCTGAGGATGGTTAACCCAAGTTTGCTTTCATTCTAGTCCTTTTGTTACTGACTTTATGGGCCATATTGTATTTTACGGGAAATTGTAACCAGCCGTTTCCTTTATGGCTGTCACGCTATAATATGTTCTTCTTTTTTATGTCGCAGAAAACAAAGAAGAGTTATAGAAGAGTCTGGTGAGAGAATTGCCTAGAGGACGGTCAAGAAATGACTACGGTCACATGCTCGGGGTTCATAGCAGGACAACAAATGAACAATATTAGGTACCGCCTCTCAGTCAGTATCCTGTCAACCAGTACAAACATGACCTACTCCTCCCTAACCATGGAAAACTACTACACATGATATAATTACTGTATGTTCCTTTTGTTCCTGTGCAAATCGATGCATTTTTAATTTGTCATGCTTGGATTACATAATGGCATGAAAGTTGTTCTCCAACTTTCAGATGTTATTTCAGTGATCGTGTTCATTCACATGCAGAGACGCCATTCCACTGTGATCCCATTCATATTATTCAAGGATTCCTGTCGGCTTGGTCACAATCCGGCCAATCAAATGAGAATGGCGCAGAGGCTTTCTTGACAATAGTGCATGAGTCTATGTTGTGACAATCCCATGCACTGATAAAATAATACATCAAACAATAAAGCTGGTGGAATCTGGCTGCTCAGCAGTCTTTTGCAGGCTCGGTGGGACTAGCATACCTTCCCCATGTGTTCAGGGTCCAGTGGAATTTTTTGTGCCGCATTCCTCTTGCTAAAACTGGCTAGACTTGAAACATAAACCAAAGGTTGAGAAGCCCAAGGCTGAATTGCTGAAGTTCAACAATGCTGCGTTCAAATTTGAGTCTTTGAGTTACATTCCAAATGGGGCTTTTAAAACAACAAAACTTTCAAACAGGTCTCAACAAGTTGTGATCTCAAAAAAATGGGTCTACAAAAAATCTGGAAGATAAAATAACAGCATGACCCTAGCATACAGCCTTGCAGTGTAGTAAACTGTTCTAAATTAGAGCTGATCAATAGCTCACGTGTTATGAGTCAATGAGCTAAATAAAGCTGTGACTGAAAACCATCAGCTGCCGGCCTGATAGTTTTAATATAACACCTGTATGTTCATTGTTTGTTATTTTAAGCATATCAGACAACTGTTTACTTAATTTAGAACTCTATTACTAGAACTGTCAACCAGAGAAACAAAGATTAGAACACTGATCACTGATCTTTCTGGGGTTTCACTGAGAAGAAGATTCTAGGTGCTTACCTTCATCAGGCTCTAGGAAGAGGGTGTCACTACTGTTACATCTTTTAATCACTGTTAGGCTACTTAGCTACACCAAACAAGTAAACACAGTGTGTTTCACAACACAGTTTATAATAACAAAGGTTTAGGGGGAAAATGTGGAAAAAAGCTTGTTTTTATTTTGGGCTTTTTCCGATGTTTACCATTTCTACACAGGCATTCTAATGTTAATCAGGACAATCAAAAGAGTATCATTTTACCATAGTTTCTGTGTTTTTTGGGGAAACTACAAGGGAAAACTAATTGGGAAAAAAAAACATTGACAATGTCTCAGAAAAGATAAAACTTACAAAAGTGTCAAAGAAAAATTTTATATCGTACGTATTTTATATTGTACGTTAATATGTTTTTTTTGTGTGTGTCATCAGTTCTTAGTGTATATATTTTATGTAAAATAATATAATCATAACCATAATATATATATTAGCACCATTCATACATATAGTGTTTAGAACAAACTGAACTATTGTTCTAGAAACGTCACAGAACTAAAACCTTTTTCCATCTGGCCGCTGTAATTTGACACCGTGTCCATTCGCATCCCTAGGCTTTGACTTATAGTAGGAGGTCCTTAGAACTGACTGGCAAATGAACGTGGATATGCAAATATACTGAGGCATAATTGGACATTACTCAATGTGAGTACATCCGGCTCACATGCCCCGCCTACTATTTTAAAGCCGACAAGAATTTTCCATTCAAACATTCATTCAAAGTTTCTCGTCGTGGAAGGTTCTAGTATACGGAACTTCATTAGAATATTTGAACGAATTCGGCTTATTTCTGAGGTAAGTGTTTATTTTGGGGGATTTATGTTCTAGCACTAATATCAAAGTGTAAATAGTTAAATGGAGCAGAAGTAGACACGTTGTATAGCAAGCTGTTCACCGCCCAAACGTTTACCGGTCAGGTTAATATTTAGTAATTTGACACATAATATTTTATTATCTTAGTGGGTGGAGGTATGTGTTTTTTTTTTTTTTTTTTAAGTGTTTTGGTTTATATAAACCGGCTTTAGCGTGTAACGCTAACTAACCTCCAGTTAGACCGTTAAGCGAAAGCGCGTAAGTTAATTCATTTCCGCTTTTCTAGAAATGCTGACTGAATTTCCTTCACCGCATTGTAAATGGTTTCTTTTAATAATTGTTTGATAAATGTGTTTTTTTTTTTTCATTGCACTGTGTGCTTAATTATCTTGTGAATGCTGTATAAGATTCATGCAACATCCACAAAAAATGTTGAGAATGGAGAACGGTATTTGTGAAAAATGGTTATAAAATTGCCAAAGAAATAACATGCAGAAACTAAAGCTTGTTTGCAAGCTTAGAACAATGGGCGTGTGCAAGAGGAATGTCACCGAAACGTGTCAGGTCTTGAGTTTTCTTGGCAAATTCCTGCAAGACGTGAAGTGAATGAATCATTCTTTTGAGTCGACTCTTTTTTGGCAAACACGTTTAGCTGGTTCACAAAGATTCGTTTACGAATTCGCTTCAACATTCCGTGCAGTTAGCGAGTCAACAACTAACACTTGTAATAATAAACTGAATAATGTGCATATATTTGGTTTTACCGACACGTTTTAAAGGATGTCGGAGACCACGTGATTGCGTAACTACGTCAGGACGTCAATAAAATCGCCCGCGCTTTGCATCCGTTCGAAGGAGTCGATTCGCGGAAATGAGTCGGACTTCTCGACATAGGCTACCGTTATCTGTGCACAGCAGGCTAGAGATCCAGTTACACGCCACAAAGCCAAACCCCAGACTGAACACATGCGTCGTCTACATGCGCGCGCACACTAGCCGGAAGTGAGTCAGGCATTTGACCTTATGGCTCAGTAGTGTTTTGGCCGGTGGATTAAAACGTCATGCGATGCGTAGGAAGAGCTTAATGAAAGTGAGGTGTAAGTTATTTTTTGCCGGGTGTAGAGTACGTGTAGACCGGCTTATAACATTTATCACTGTGTCTTTACTCCAGGTCTCTGCTCTCGAAATCTGAACTTCATTCACTGATCACTACAAGAAGCTCTCATCAAACTCGGTCTTCATCTCATTCCTGAAATTTCAAGATGTCTCAACAAATCAGGTACAAGAGGTTATAATCATACATAATCATACATTTTAAGGGTTGTTTTTTATATATTATACATGCATGTATACGTGTGTATACATGTATGTAATTTATTTGTATTTTTGTTTTGTTAATATTAATACCTTTTAGGCATGTTTTGATTCATTTTGTAAATTTTCCTTTTAGCCTCCCTGCCAAACTGATTAATGGTGGTGTTGCTGGCATCGTTGGGGTCACTTGCGTGTTTCCCATCGATTTGGCCAAGACCAGACTCCAGAACCAGAGACAAGGCCAGCAAGTCTACAAGAGCATGTAAGAGCTCTACTTCTGAAGGATTGCTCTTTCTAATTTAATTTATACGTGCTATTATTAGATACTCCTGCCTGTGTCCTTCCTTCCTTTGATTCGATTAGCTGCCTTTCATTAGCAGTTAATCCTAGTGGAATGTGTGATGCATGGTTAGGCGTTAGTTTCCGCCTGACATGAGGGTTTAACCTCTATGGCCACTACAAAGCCTTATAAGGATTGAGGCCAGACCGTGTTGCACGCGTGATGTAAACACATACTGAAAATGCCACACGTGTTGCTAATAGAGTTTAATTTGTTTAAGCAGAAGTAGGCTAAACAACTGTGTTTCTTTTAGGGTTGACTGCCTCATCAAAACAGTACGATCTGAGGGATACTTTGGCATGTATAGAGGTAAGATTCACTCATTTGTTTATTCATAAGTGCCTTAATGTAGTAAAATTAGTTTAGCCTCTTATATGGCATGATGGGTACGCCTGAATAGACTTGAGGAATCTAGTCTTTATGACTTTGGAGAATGAACTACAATAGCTTGGCTGGTGATAGTTATACAAATTTTTTGCCTTTCGTAGCACTGAAATGGCAATAGTTAATTACTTTCCCAACATCTAAATTATTAATTTTTTTGTTTGTTTTGTAGACTGCTCAGAGTGTGTTTTGGTTGATAAATGGACACAATAAAAGCCTAGAGTAGTACATAACCCTTTATTTTTAACCCTCTGATGCATAGCGTGCACTATAGTGGCATTTTAACCATTCAGGGTGTGACGTCCAAACTACCCTAGGTGATTTTATTTCAGCCTCAGCCATAATTTAACATTACAGTCCTCATTTCTGACAGCATGTCTTCCATAAGTACCTCTGGGTATTTTGTTAATGGTGCAATCTCTCAAAATACTTTATATTTTAAATTCAAGAAAATGTGCTGAATAAACTGAAAATGGCTATAAAGTGTTGTAAAGTAAGAAAAAGGTTACGTTTTTGTTTAATATTTAATGCATCAGAGGGTTAACTTTAAATGAAGCAAACCAAACATGTAATTATTACATTTGGTAGATCGGTTGTTTGGCTGCAGTTATTCCATAGACCACTATAAGTTTCCTTTAAGAGTGTTATCTGTAGAGTTTGGAGGAGATTGGAGTCGGTGTTTTGTGCCGGGTCTCCATTTCTGTGAGGAATGCTGTTGTTTGCATCTGTGTTTTTCATGTTACAGACATGGGTCCCCGCTGGGATAGTGAAGGCTAGCCGATAAGGCGCAGCCACGCTGGAGGCAAATCATTTATCATGGTTCTTACTCACTCTGCTCTATTATAATTAGGCACCAATTTTTGTTTTATTTATATATAATTGTTGAATTTTGATATTTACTTTTTGCTTCTTGTTTCTTTGTAGTTTTCTTTTTTTTTTTTTTTTCTTTCTTTCTTTTCTTTTCTTCACCCACTTTCTTCACTGTCCTTGCTCTTGTCTCATTCGGTACCAGAGTATGTGAGCAGAGTGGAGCGACAACAATTTCCCCTCCGCGCTCTGTGCATTTTATAACCGCTCCGCGTCTAAACTATATCGGTATGTTTGAAATACCACAGTTCATAACGTATATTAAAAGAAGAAAATAACAGAAATAAAACGAAAGTATAGTTTTAAAGTGGCTTATTGGAACACTAGTGTGCAAACTTCTTTCCTCATGCCAAGCTAACATGGTTGTCAGTCAGCATTAAAAGGTATAATTGCTGCTTTTTGCAGTGCAAATCTTTGTGATAAAAAAAATAACAATACGTTTCCGTCAGTTATTTTACGTATAGATCGCTGCATTTCTTATAGATTTCTTCTCATTCGAAATCGGATATACAGATGAAGTACCACAGTAAGTTTACATTTGTTTGAATGCATTATTGAGAGAGCAATTACGTGTGAATAAGTGTTGTACTTGTTTAAATCACGCTTTCACTTGAAAATATTCAGTATCTTGAAAGAACAAAGTAATTCATTGAAAACTAACTTTCTGCTCATGTCCATTGCCGTCGTCCTAGTTTTTACATTCTTTCTGATTTGGATCCATATCTATCAAGCTAGCTAAATAGGCTATGTTTAACACGTGAATTCTTGCTATATACGCAGTTATATTACGGGTCGTTGTCATGAATTGTACTCGTGATGGAGCAGTAGTGGAGCGTTCTTGGAGCAAGTAAAAACCACAACGCTCCGCTCACATACTCTGTTCGGTACTAACCCATCTTGCCATGTTCTGTTAACATCTAGAATGTTTTGTTGGATATTCATCAACATCATCACTTACGCTCATTATCTGCTTTGTCTTTAAGGTCTTTTATCTGGTCATGTGAACACTGTGCTTTGTCTTTAAAGACAGTGGTATCTTAAAATAACATGGTTTAAAATTAGGGCTGGGCAGTATGACACCTCTTATCGCTGTAAAAATGTATATATTTTTGACCATATTCAACCCAAAATGATTCTTACACAATTATATGAATAAGAAAAATTTACAAATTAAAGTTGCTCAGTCTTAATTTTTTTTTTTAAATTGATTATTTTCTTTAGTATTGTGAACTTGAATACATATTAACTTAACAATACAGCAGCACATTCTAAATAATATTTGAAGCTGTTGTAAAATAACCACGACCTCACATCAGTTAATTAATAATATTAATGCTACAGTTGGCACATGTGCAGCACATCAAAACTCCACAACAAAGCTGTCTTCAATGGAAGTGGCTCTTTGTGATAGTTTAAAGAATAGGCCATATTTGTCTCTGTTGTTTGCAGATAATCTACTTGCCGACATTTTTATATACTATTTTATAGCATGATACTGCACAACCCTAATGTCGGTCTCTTTCTGGAATGTGCCTGCATTCATTTTTGTCTCACTACATTTATCTGAATATTCTGTCCTATATTTCTGTCTTCTCTGTTTGTTTATATAATAGTTGTTGTTTTTTTGGTTGTATTCACATTATGTAAAATCCCCCTCCATCATCAGCTCACAAGCTCATAAGCCTTGCTTATATTCTTACAGTCTGTTAGTGGCATTTTTACATTATAATTAGTTTGAATGGTACTTGATAAGGTCATGTAGTCATATCTCTGTTTTGATGGTGGTGGGGAATGTATGTTTGCTGATCTGTGATCAGTTCTGGTGTGGTTTTCTTTAACCCTCTGTTTGTTTGTCTTTTAGGTGCTGCGGTTAATCTCACACTTGTCACTCCTGAGAAGGCCATCAAACTGGCTGCCAATGACTTCTTCCGGTGCAAACTCTCCAAAGATGGGTACGTTTGCAATTGCTGCACTTCTTAGTGCTTGTTCAAATGCATTTTCTTTTTAATTATACGTGTATATATACTTTGTTTATTTCAGGAGAGGGCTGACTGTATTTAGAGAGATGTTGGCTGGATGTGCTGCTGGCATGTGCCAGGTTATCATCACTACTCCAATGGAGATGCTGAAAATTCAGCTACAGGATGCTGGGAGACTAGGTAGGCTTCCTTTTTGTTCTTAAAGGGAACCCTGGGTATTAAGACTTGTATGGCTTAAAATAATGCAAATGCTGTCTCTTAAAGAATAAGAAGATAAGTTATTTAAAAAACCCGCATATTTTGGACTATGGGGTTGGCATTATTTTTGCAACACCTCTGAATACACAATTCAGAAAATAAAATACTAATACTAAGACTGAGTAACTCCTTTAGTGGCTGCGGCGTCACGACAAGTCGTCGTGTTTACATCCTGTCAGGATGGCATCTAGCGTTTCTTGTCTCTGCCATTTTGTAAGCTCTGTCAGCAGCTGTGGTCTACTAAAAGCCTCAAAGGCATCAGGGCTGAAGTGGAGAGAACGAAGACACAGGTCTTTAGAAAGTTTTATTCGTTTACAGGCTTCTTCCTATTCTTTTCTCTTCTTATCACTAGTAAAAAGCAGTGAAATATAGCCGTGCTACTTAAGACTTGTTTTGTGGTCCAGGGTCACACATGTATAAAGTGATGTGGATTTTTAAAAATTATGTAACTTGTTAAAAAAAAAAAAAGAATTAGATGTTATATTAAACCAAAGTTTTAATACCTGATGTTCCCTTTTAATGAAGCAGTGCAATCTAGCCTGAGTGTTCTTGGTTATTATCAGGGTTGTTGTTGGAGTAAATTACACAGTGTAGTTGTATTACTCACTCAGTCATTTAGCTGTACTAACAACTTTGTGATCATCACAGCTGCTCAACAGAGAAAACCAGGCATCATTCCTGCCACTAGACTGGCGACCACAAACGCGGTGTTGAGTCGTTCCTACAACGTGGTGCCCAACGCCTCACCCAGGGCCATATCTGCAACCCAGATCGCAAGAGAGTTACTGCACACTAAAGGCATTCAGGGGCTGTACAAAGGCCTTGGAGCAACTCTGTTGAGGTAATGCATGGTAAAACTTCACTCTGACAACACTAAATGCAATTGTTCACAGAAATCTAACTTTTTTTTTTTTTTTTCCTCTTTTTTTTCTTATAGAGATGTACCTTTCTCGATCGTCTACTTCCCTCTCTTTGCGAATATGAACAAGTTGGGTAAGCCTTCCCCTGATGAAGCTGCGCCATTTTATTGGTCGTTCATCTCTGGATGTGTCGCGGGCTCCACGGCTGCTGTTGCCGTTAACCCATGTGATGGTACGAGTTGTTTTCAATGTTTCATTGGCACACTTTTTAAAAAAAAAAAAAAAAAAAAAAAAAAAGCGACTGCACATGCTTACCATTTATTGTATTTGGCAGTGATTAAAACCAGGCTGCAGTCTCTAAGCAAAGGAGCCAACGAAGAAACCTACAGCGGCATAATTGACTGTTTCAGGTAATGCGTCAAGTCTTTTAACGCGTTACGATTTAACCGATTTTTCATGTGAGTGCATCATCTACCGTGTTTAACCTTTGCTTGTTTCTTCATTCCTACAGCAAGATCATGAAGCGAGAAGGCCCGTCTGCTTTCTTGAAGGGCGCGGGCTGCAGGGCTCTCGTCATCGCGCCGCTCTTCGGTATCGTGCAGGTCATGTACTTCGTCGGCGTGGGCGAGTTTATCATGAGCCAGTCTCCTCTAAAGCTAATCTCTGACTGAACAGACCCCTGGTACCTCTCAGACTGTGGCAGCTACATAACCAACTGTACATTTACAAGCGAAGATAAACATTAATCAAGATGGGTAGAGTTGTCGAAAGAACGGCAAGTTCTACCCTGGTTAAGTTCCTGTGAGTTTTTCCAGCCTTACCGCACTTCCTATATGGTTTACAGGCTTATTTGATGGGCTGTGGCCAGCATTTTGCACTTGTTGGTAAGGATACATCTGGAGGAGAGCGCTTAAGACGTGCTTACGTTTTCTAGAAGCATATGTGAAGGTTTCCCCTCAATGAGGGAGACTGGTGTCGCTGTAATGACACTAAGGATTTTCTTGACTTTTTTTTTTTTTTTTTTTTTTTTCTCATCTATACACTTTGTGTAATTCTTTTTGTGTAAATACTTTAGTCTTTTTCTTTTTTCCAACTCAGCATTCATATATGTGTGTTTCTGTTGCTGTCACTGTTTTCAGTGTCTAAACAATTGGGTTACTCAGTGCTTTTGAAGCCTTCAGACCTTGTAACTTAAAATTGTTAATAGTTTTAGGCAACGTCATTGACTTTCATTCCGTTTCGTTCCATCTGATGCACATCTTGTTTTTGAACTGCTTTTGAGGCAGGTACGCAAGGTGAGGTTTAAAATGCAGTACGCAATGACGACCTAAAATAGACTAACATTTGATGCATATCGTATTTATGCAATATTTTGTCACTTTAAAGACATGCATTTATTTTTTTTTTTCCGTTACATGGACCACCATATGTTACAACTTTGAGCATAGGTCATTGTGTTTGCCTTAAAATTACCATGCAAGACAAACTAATAAAAGTCTGAGGGACCTGGCCTTGACTAAAAGGCTGTTTAAGTGCTGTGATGTTTGATGACAGTATTACTAACATCTTCCTACAACGATGCCTCCATGCAACATGTATTAAATTCTGTTTAATACAAAAGGTCTAATTCAACTGTACAAAAATGAATAAAAAACTCAAGTCAAATGTTTGTGTGAGATCTTTTTAATGTTGCTCAGGCTGTCATGCCCTGTAACCATATTGTATTTCAAAGCCATTTACATGCAACACAATGCTATGAAAGACTACAAAGAAAATTCACTACACACCCAAATGTGCATATTGTAATTGCAAACATGTTCGTAATGTAGCTTTGTTATAAAGGCACATAGATCCATAAAACTAGTGGGTCACATTCCTGAACAGATCTATAAAAGAAAAGAAGAGGAAATGGCTGAGGATTTACTTTAGATGTTTTTGATTTTACAGCAGTATTGCAAATGACATTTGATCTAATTAAAAATGGGTTTAAACGTTACAGGTTCAAATTCAGCCAAGAAAAAGTAATATACATTAACCAAAAAAGGATTAAACACGTGACACTTGAATAAGTCAACATGAATCAAACAATTTTGAGGCTTTTATTGTCTGGAACATGGAGGCTGAAAGTTATTTCCTCTCAGCAATAACAGTTTGTTCAACTGCCATTATTGCTGTAATCATTATTACCATTAATCATAAGCAACTAATAAACTAAGATTAGGAATGTTATGGAATTAAATTGAAACATTTTGAGTTCATGTTGACTCAATCCACTTCTTGGCTTCATTCAGTCTCTATATGATGTGGCAAAATAACATAACACAAACATTTGACCCATTATCTATTAGCACAGAAAACCTGGTCTAGTTCACACGATAAATAACATTAAAAATAAGATGAAAAGTAGTTGATTAGAGAGCTTATGTACATTAAACGATTAGTTCACTTCCACAACAAACATATACAGAAACTGTACTCTCACCCCCTTGTCATCCAAGATGTTCATGTCTTAAATTATGTTTTTTTGCGGAAAACATTTCAGGATTTCTCTCTGTGTAGTGGACTTCTACAGTTCCCCCAAATGTGAACTTCCAAAATACAGTTTAAACACAGCTTCAAAAAACTCTAAATGATCCCAACCGAGAAATAAGAATCTTATCTAGCGAAACGATCAGTTATTTTCTAAAAACAATTACAATTTATATACTTTTTAACCTCAAACGCTCGTCTTGCCTAGCTGTGTAAAGTGTTCTTTTCCGGTCATGACAGTTAGGGTACGTCTAAAAACTCCAGTCTCATTTTCTCCTCCAACTTCAAAATCATCCTACGTCACTGTTTTTAACTGTTTTTTTTTTTTTTTTTGGTAAAAGTTGTTAGATCTTTTCATGTTCACTTTGTAAACTCTGGGTCGGTACTTCTGCAGCGATGTACGACCATTTTGAATTTGGAGGAGAAAATAAGACGGGAGTTTTTAGACGTACCCCAACTGTAATTTTAAAAAATAAATAAATAACAGATCGTTTTGCTAGATAAGACCCTTTTTCCTCGGCTGGGATCGTTTACAGTCCTTTAAAGCTGCATTAAACTGCATTTTGGAAGTTCGAACTCAGGGGCACCATAGCAATCCATTACATGGAGAGAAATTCTGAAACGTTTTCCTCAAAAAACAATTTCTTTATGACTGAAGAAAGGAAGACATGAACATCTTGAATGACAAGGGGGTGAGTACATTATCTGTAAATTTTTTGTTCTGGAAGTGAACTGATCCTTCTGAACTGAAGGACTCAAGAACTAGGGAGAAGTCCACTTCCAAAACAAAGATTCACATATAATGTACTCATCAAAGATGTTCATGTCTTTCTTCAGTCGTAAAGAAATTATGTTTTTTAAGGAATGGACCTTTCTTTCTCGGCTGGAATAGTTTACAACTGCATTTGGCATCGCTTGAAGCCGCATTTAAACTGCATTTTGGAAGTTCAAAATCAGGGCACCATATCAGTCTGTTATGTGGAGAAAAATGCTGAAATGTTTTCCTCAAAAAACAATTTCTTTACGGCTGAAGACAGAAAGACATGAACATCTTGGATGACAAGGGGGTGAGTAAATTATTTGTAAATTGTTGTTCTGGAAGTGGACTTCTCCTTTAAGTTTAAAAAAAAAGACAAGATGTACACTGAAATTTCCCAATGTGATGAGCTTCAGTAATAAATAAATCAAGACAAAATAAACGTAAAGGTTAATGCGGTTACAGTAGCAGTCCATGCAGTGGAGGTCATCGTCAAACAATGTGAAGAAAAGAAAAGACAGAAACAAGAAAGCTGTTCACAAAACAGTACCACAGGACCCACACTGCCTCACGGGAGCTCCTCCATCTCCACACGCTTCCCGAGCCTGAATGTGATGGTCTGATGAGGCAAAGACGGCAGGTTTTGAAACAGTCCAACTGGGTGAGAGGGGAACCGCGAGGAACCTAAATAACTTCTCTGCTGTTCCGGATGGCGCAGCATAGAACCATGCTGAAGATCATGCCAATTATCTGTCCAAACAGTGACGGAATGTTCAAATGTTATACATGATAAGCAGGCTACAATGTTCCTAAAAAGCATCTGAACACTTAAGCCACACATACCTATGAAGGTCACCTAATTAACTGATGAAAGATAATGCACGCACATTCTTTTCTATACTATAAAAAATTGGATATTTAAGTACTATTCACAAACAAAGAGTATACTAACGCAGGACCATATAATATATCTTGTTGCAAAATGCAAACTATATTATTGCTCGGCTCTAATCTGCTAAATGTGACTTCAAAAAAATTGATCAAGAACAAACAACAAAATGTAACATTGTGACATATTATATATATTAACAATTTAAAATGTTTTCTATTTTAATATACTTTAAAATGTAATTTATTCCCGTGATGCAAAGGTCAATTTTAAACATCATTACTCCAGTCTTCAGTGTCACATGATCCTTCATAAATCATTCTTATATGCTGATTATTATTAATGTTGGAAACAGTTGTGCTGCTTAATATTTTTTGGAACCTGTGATACTTTTTTAAGGAGTAAAGAAATGTAAAAAGAATAGCATTTATTCAAAAAAGAATAACAATATAATTCTTTACTATCACTTTTAATCAAATTAACACATCCGTGCTGAATACAAATATTAATTTCTTTCCAAAAAAAAAAAAAAAAAAAAAAAAAAAGTACAGACCCCAACGTTTTGAACAGTGGTATATATTGTTACAAAATAATTCATCATTCACAAGTTTCCATCATTGATAATAAATCAGCATATTAGTATGATTTCTGAAGGATCATGTGACTTTGCAGACTGGAGTAAATGATGCCGCTATCACAGGGATAAGTAATATTTTAAGATATATTTCTTTGTTTTTTCTGTTTTTGATCAAATAAACGCAGCCTTGATGAGCAGAAAAAAACATTGGAAATATTACTGATCCCAAACTTCTTAAACAGCAGTGCACGTATACCTAAAATATGAAAATTACTGTAAGAAGCACGATACAAATACATTTGACTAGGCAAAACATAAGCTTGTTAGAATTTTGTTACCATAATTCCAGCAATGCCGATTCCAACGTAGCCGATTATGAAGAGTTTTTTATTGAAGAAGTCTTCTATAGCTTTGGCACAATTCTTGAAAATATTTAAAAAGAACATTAGCTAGATGACACAATCTGATGTAATATTAACAGCATACATAAGAAATTATGATACGGCA
>JAHKKF010506193.1:0-10230 GCA_019740295.1 Labeo calbasu
AGAGTTAAATCTAATGGGACCAAACCAAATCTCCAGTTACTCTTATGAGAACTAAGAGTAAGGCTAAAAAAACTCACACCACTGTTTATAGATGTAGTGCACCTTACTGTCCCCTACTGCAAATTTGACATCTCACATAAGTTTACAGAAAAACACTCATATTTATGAGATGAATGTCATGAGCTCTATTAATACAGTAAGTGGGAACTGAATGTAATGTTTTTGGACACTTAATTGTGTGATACTTTTGCTTTTAAATAAAATGCATTAAAGTTTACATAGTGCTTTAATAAAGTAAGTTTATCTTTGTATGTAATTCCATAATTACATTATTGTCTTTAAATTAGCATTATTACAAAGTGTATATAAGAAATAATAAGAATAATAAGAAATACATAATAAGACAACTGACTTTAAGTACACTTAAGTGGCCTTTTATTTTTATTAATATTATAGTATATATATATATATATATATATATATATATATATATAGTGGACTGTGTTTCCAAAAGGTATGAAGGCACGAAAACGGTGCCAGTTTTCAGACACTTAATAATTGCCAGTTGACTGTATGAAAACATTACATTCAGTTCCCACTCTCAGTTTAGTTTCAGAGGGGTTAGATAGGTTTTTTTGACAGGTTTTGTAAGCTGGTCAGACCAGGAGACCATTCATAGTTTCAAATAAGCATGTTGCTAAAGCTAACAACCTATTACTCAAATAAGCACAATAAAAACAGTACACGCAAATATAAGGTAAAATAGTGTGTTTTTGATTAAATGGTGCTACAGTTTGTTCATGATTTTACCAAGCATTGAGTTAAGAGGGTGTCTATGATGCCTAACGGTGCTGTTTAGGTGGCTAGTTTACTTTACCTTTTTTAAACAGTTTAGTTTACAAATGAAGAAAACCTCAAACATGAGTAGTGCTAACAATGCAAAGCTTGAAACATTAGCATCAGTAGGATTAAATACAGGAAAAGAGTTTTTAGCTATTTCTTTAACTGTGAGGGATTCAGCTGCCTGGATAGGGTTGGGAAAATCATCCCTATCAGGGATCAGAGAACATGAATGTTTGGGAAAGTGCCTTTCTGAGATGGTACCATGAGATGCTGGTCACTCATTGACCGCTGGGATGTAAATTTGTAAAAGGGAGCGAAGTTATGAGACTGCAAAGCACAAGGCTGTTTTGCATGCAAGTATCGATGTCTTGTATTTGGAGCTTTTGAATTACAGTATAATCACTACCAACTTACCACCACCACTTCATTTCTGCTAAAGAAAGAGACATAGTTATGATGAAGATGATCATGATGATGTATGTGTTCCTTAGAGTTAAACTCTGAAAGGAAAAACATGTGGCTTGTGTCAAATGGTTGTTGGAAGTCTCTCTCTCTCTCTCTCTTTGATGACCTGCAATCATAAAGTGGCAGTTAGGTCATTTTTTTTTTTTTTACATCTGTAATGACATATTTTGGCTGTTTTGGCATGCTATTTTACTCCATTGTCTTTTTTTTTGTATTGTTTTTAAATCTTTGAGAGACACAGCAGAGAGAAGAGATACAATTTATCCAGTGTGCTTTTCAGTGATCTACATTATGTGGAAAAGATAAAGCAATGTGTATACTCATGTAAAACTTTCAAAAAGCTAGACACTTAAACTGTAACTGACTCTGTAACTGACTAACTCTGGATTGTAAACAATAAAGAAAAAACGTTTAAAAATGACTTACCAGTATACATTTTAAGAAAATAAATAAATAAATAAAATTGAAGATGAACATTTGTTGTGGAATAACACTGACTGATGAATCACAAACAATGGGGCTAATTTTGATTTCAAATTGACGTTAATCTAAAAAAAAAAAATTAATTACTAAAGTAGACATACTTAACAAAGTAACATACAATTAAATCATTGTTTTTGATTCTGTCTATTGTGACAGAGCAACAAAGTTATCTTAATTTCTGTCAGAGCATTTCACACTGCTGTCAGATGGTCCATTTCCTGTGCAATAGGTCTTTTTGTTCAGGCATTTGCATGGGCACTTTGATAAACCGTCCTGCCGTAGTTGGATTTCACGTTCCATATCTCAACAATCGCAGGGCCAATTTGGTCTCTCTTCTTCCCTGATTTACGAGCGCAGACATTAATTTAAGAGCCATTGTTCTCCGCTAACGGACCCCTCCCTCACGTCTTCCCGCTGCTTCCATGCCATGTTCCCTCTCTTCCTGAGCGCTGCTACCCATCAATCAGTGAAGGAGCTGGAGAGATTGTTATCTCAGTCACAGTATTAACCTTCAGAACCTGACTGCTGTCTCTACAGCATAATTAAGATGAGAGAGAGTGAGGATTGAGGTAATTGATTAAACCTGTTTTGATGATGTTAAAATGGTTTGGCAATTTTGAGACAAATGTGTTTTATGAGGGCAACCATTTTCAGTAATAGGCAGAGTAGAAGCCAACCCCCACTAGACACACACAGACCTCCTGCTATCCGATTTAACCAGATTCAGTCTCTCATTCCTTATTCTCACACGGTAGGGTTCAATCAGAACAGCAAACACCACTCATAATCAAAAACATCTGATACTTGTTTGTCCTGCCCGGATTCTCCACGTGGCAACCTGTATTTTGGGGGTTGGTGGTAATTGGAAGGTTGTTGTCCCCACAGTGAGTGAGCCATGTGCCATTTTGTGTGCTTCAAACCATCAACCAGCATGGGAAGTGGGTGCACCAACAAGGACGCTAAAGATCGCAACCCTCTAGCATCACTCGCTAGTGTGCCTACTGAGGCCAGAGGAGTGAGGTTTACCTGCATACCGTACTAGCTGCCAGAGGTACAGAATCCAGGCAGGAAGAAAAAGCGTCAGTTTATTTTGATTATGAGTGATGTTTGCTCTGTTACACTCACCCCACTGAACTTCACTCTGTCAGGTTTATGTGACCAGTGTAACTGGTGCTACCCGCACTGCTCCAAGCAATAAAGACCGGAGCCTCTAGCATCACTCCCTAGTGTGCCTATTAAGGCCAGGGGAATGAGGTTTACTTCCATACCTCTTACTAGCTGGCCTCTGTTACACTCACCCCACTAAACTTCATGCGCCAGGTAACTGGTGGGATTCAAACCAGCATTAACTAGCAATGGAGGTGGGCAAAGGACCAGTGTAACTGGTCCTACACTGCACCTGGAAATCCAACCTACATGGAAGGTGGGTGCACTAACAAGAACACAGTCTTTTGCAGGCTCACAGGAGTGAGGTTTAACTGCATTGCTCCCACTAGCTAGCCTATGTTATACTCACCCTCCTAAACCCACACTTCCATTCGTTTCACATAACCAGTGTAAGTGGTCCTATTCACACTACTCCAACCAGCGTCAAGCCGCATAGGAGGTGTGTGCACTAATAAGGCAACTAAAGACCACAGATTCTAGCATCAGTTGCTAGTGCACCTTTCCCGAGGCCAGGATAGTGAGGTAGATCTCAGTAGCTGGTTTTAATTATATTCATCACACTAAACCTCGCTACCATCCGGGTCATGGCAAGTGAGATTCAAACCAGTGTCAAACTTGCATGGGAGGTGGGTGCACTAACAAGAACACATCCTCAAACATGAGCCAAATGTCTGCCTCTTGATAGCTAGCCTCCATTTAGTCTCACGCAGAAAGACCTTCAGACTGTCGGCTGAAGCTCTGGGAACTTTGTCCACTTTGAATGGCCAAGACCTGCCCAAAAGGCCATTTGACTAACAGGTAAAGCAACCAATCACGTTTCGTTTTTTGTGGCACGTCAAGTTAAGGGGCGTGGAAATGTCACCACAATGACAGACGGTGAGTAAAACTCTTGGAAATATTTTGAAGATTCTATGCCATGAAATGTAAATATTTCACATACTTTTGAAAATCCAGAGTTTAGTTGATACTGATAAGCACTCATTGTCACAGCTGTAAACACTACAGCTTTCTTCTTCGATGAGGGAGTTTGGTGTCGTTAAAGAACGCAACACACACGTCTCCCGGAAATCCTGTTTAATTTTACTAATCCGAAAACGATTTCGAAACTCCTGACGTGTTTCCAGATAAGGGTGCCATATGCATTAGACCTTTAGCCAACGCTCCGTGGGTGTGATGTATAAGGCTGAGACTAGCCTCCATTACACTCAACTAAACTTCACTCCCATCAGTGTAAAAGGTCCTGCTCGCACCTCTCCAAGTAGGATTCAAACCAGCATAGAACAAATGTAACTGGTTCTAAACTGCACCTGGAAGTCCAACCCACATGGGAGATGGGTGCACAAAAACAAAAGTGAAGTATCTAGCATCATTCATTAGTTTTTCTCTTGAGGCCAGAGGAGGGAGGTTTACCTGAGTAGCTCTCACTAGCTGGTCTCAATTACAGTCTCACTAGTTGCAACTCTCCAAGTGGGATTTAAACCAGTCGCATGGGAGGTGGGTGCACTAACAAGGATGCATCCTCAAGCATGAGTCGCTAGTGTGCTTCTTGAGGCCTTAGGAGTGATGTTTACTTGAGTAACTGTCAATAGCTAGCTTCCATTACACTCACCCCACTAAACTTCACTTCCATTGGGTTCATGCAACCAATGTAACTGGCCCTATTCGCATCTCTAAGTGGGATTTAAACCAGCATGGGAGGTAGGTGTAGCACCAATGTATCTGATTCTACACTGCACCTGGAAGTCCAACCCACATAGGAGGTCGGAGCACTAACAAAGACACAGCCTCTACCTTCAGTAGCTAGTGTGTCTCTTAAGGCCAGAAGAGTGAGTTTTACTTGTGTTGCTCCCAATAGGCGGCCTACGTTATACTCACCCCACTGAATGACACTCCCATCCGTTTCACATGTCCAATGTAACTGGTCCTACTTCTTGGAGTAGTGCTTCTCACACTACTCCAAGCAGAATTAAGACCAGTGTCAACCTGCACAGGAGGTGTGTGCACTAATAAGGCCGCTACAGACCACAGCTTCTAGCATCAGTCGGTAGTGCACCTCTCTCAAGGCCAGAGAAGTGAAGTTTACCTGAGTAGCTCTCACTAGCTGGCCTCAGTCACACTCACCACACTAAACCTCACTAGCGTCGGCTTCCTGGCACTAATGTAATTTCTCCTATTTGCACCTCTGAAAGCAGGATTCAAAGAAACTGTATAGGAGGTGGGTATATTAATAAGGATGCTAAAGACCACAGCTTCTAGCATCTCGAGGCCAGTGTAGTGAGGTTTACTTGAGTAGCCTCTCACTAGCACCTGGCCATGGCACTCATATAATTTGTCCTGGTTGTATCTCTCCAAGTGGGATTCAATCCAGTGTCAACCTGGATGGGAGTAGGTGCACTAACAAGAATGCATCCTCAAGCATGAGTGGCTAGTGTGCCTTTACTTTAGTGCTTTACTTGTGTTGCTCCCCATATGTGGCCTACGTTATACTCACCCCGCTGAACGACACTCCCATCCGTTTTCACATATTTAATATAACTGGTCCTACTCACACTACTCCAAGCAGGATTCAAACCAGTGTCAACCTGCATGAGAGGTGTGTGCACTAATAAGGCAGATAAAGACCACAGCTTCTAGCATTAGTTACTAGTGCACCTTTCGCAAGGCCAGAGGAGTAAGGTTTACCAGCTGAGTTCTCACCAGCTGGACCTCACTAGGCCTCACTCCCATCCAGGTCACGGCACTAATGTAATTGGTTCCTACTCGTGCCACTTAAGATTCGAACCAACATCAACCTGCACTGGAGGTGAGTGCACTAACAAGGACGTTAAAGAACCAGCCTCTAGTGTCAGTCACTAGAGTATCTCTCTTTACATTATCACCATTATGTTGTCGTATAAGGCACTGAACTCTAGATTGCTCCAGAGGAAGTGTCTTTGTATAACTTCACGCAAACATCTTGTGGTTGTGTTGTCTAATCTATATTTGCCTTAACACACACACACACTCACACACACACACACACACAGAAAACTTTCTAGCTTGCAGCAGTTTGTACAACGTATGTTTACTAATAGCAGAAATGAACAATACATTTTTTGGCTTTTGGTAGGTAAAGGGCCATGTCTCTGGACTGTCTCAGGACTCTGTCAGGTACGGCACACAGAAGTTGCATCTTCAAATGGTAATGATTCATACTAACATCTGTAGTTTGATCCCATATTACAATTAACGTTAATCCTGCCCTGAGTGAAGTTAATCTGTGTCAACACGAGGGAAGCATCAGTATTGAAATTTTCTCCCATAGATATGCATGGAGGAGGATCCTGTGCATATCAGTGTTCACACAGCATTGTGCCAGACTTTTACTCAGTCAACTTGATTTGGTAAAACTAGAAAACACCTCAAATCTGACCTTTCCATGTGTTATGATTTATAAAGAGAAGTGGTACTGGAATGCAAACCACATAATTTATTTAAAGGTACTCACTCATCTTTTTAAATGAGTTTTTAAATAATTTTCACACTACTGAGTAGAGAACATAACACTAATGACAATGACAAATACTCATGCACATTCCTCCAGACATGATTTTGTGCCATATATAGTATACAGCTGCTCTCCTGAGCAATATGATCCAAACCACCACCACCATGGCATCATTTTCAATAAATACGCACATAAAGTGAATGACAGTATCATCATGTGTGAACACATGAGTGTGGAAGGTTCCCATGCAAATGATCTCAATGTGAACCTAACCCCTTCCCCAATACAGACTGGTATGAAATGATGCTACCAAAACTAAGACTTCTTAATTGCCTTTTAAGTTGAATGACTGTCATGTTAAATTGACCTCTGTCCAAATCCACCAGAGTCTGGCAACTATTTGCCATGACAAAAGCATCCAAAACCTGAATCATGAAGGTAGACTCATCCATAATAAAGTGAAGGAAAGACTAGAAATTTACTATTTTATAATGCAAAGCAAATAGCAACAAAGAAGCAAAGGAGTTAAAAAAATATAAAACAAATGGGGAAAACAAATGGCAGAGAACTCAGGCTGCCAGAGATGGAAGTTCTTGCCCAGCTTTCAAACTTTGAAGTACCTCCACAGCTTTTCTCAGTTGTGCAGTTAATCACCAGCATTCATAATACTACAATTCCAATGAATGAAGCTGAACAACTCTGAAAAACAACTTAAAGTCTCGATTGTCTTTGGCATCCAAATACACCTTTTCTCTAACCTTAAGACACAAGAAATGTAGACCTTCATGTCATTCAGTAAAGACCAACACAATCAAATCAGCTCATAAAAAAAAATAGCTGCACATCTGACTAACATGGTTTCTGGTCAAAACTGGTTTTGATGCTTGATCAGCTAGAGAACCAGCGAGTCGGGTAAATCATGGTCAGTCTTGTTAGGGCTAGTAGATGAACTAGCAAGTGGTAACATGATTGAGCTAGTTTACCCAAAGTTCATTCTGAACTGCTTGACCAATTTAAGATGATACATTGTGGATTTTACAGCAGATTATAGCAGGTCTTTATCACAAATTGAAGACATTCCTACAGCTAACAAGCAATACCAAGGTCAATAGTTTGATTCCCAGGACATTCATGAACTAATAACATATACACCTTACATGCAATTTCTTTTATGCCAAAAATCATTAGGACATTAAGTAAAGATCATGTTCCATGAAGATATTTTGTAAATTTTCTACCGTAAATATATCAAAACTTAATTTTTAATTAGTAATAGGCATTGCTAAGAACTTCGTGTGGACAACTTTAAAGGCGAGTTTCTTTAATTTTTTTGCACCCCCAGATTACACATTTTCAAATAGTTGTATTTTAGCCAAATACTGTCCTCTCCTAACAAACCATACATCAATGGAAAGCTTTCAGATAATGTATAAGTCTCAAAAAAATAAATGTAAAAAAACTAACCCTCATTACTGGTTTTGTGGTCAAGGGTCACGTATGGATTTACAAACGAAAAAGAGTGAAAAAAGAGCTAGGTCTAGTTTAGAAAAGCTTTCTTGCCTCTGATGCTGAAAAATCAAGGCTGTAAAGGACAGAAATATAGTCAGTTCAAAATGTTGTCTGTTTTAAGGTCTTAGGTCATGCCTAATTTCCATAACCCACATTTTCTGGACTTTTTGTCCACTGGAATGTTTCTTTGGCTGCGCTCCTGTCCCTCACAGACTTATTTTAGTTCACGTCAGTATAAATATGGTTCGTATCCAGACTCCAATGGTCCATTTTCCAGCATCAGACAACCAAAGTGGCCACTTGGATGAGATTTGAACAATCCACAGCAAAAGGACAAAGAAGGTCAAACACTTTTGAGGAAAATTCTGCCTGACAATCTACAACGAGCTGCACAGAGATTTTTGTCTTCCTACTGGACATACATCCAACTCTGCTTGGTTCCCACAGTCAGGCTGACTGCCGATTGTTTGTTTAGTCTGTTACTCAGGCGAGGGGGAGGGTGGATGAGATACTCCCTGAAGGCAGGTAGGTAGTGACACCACTAGTCGCTTGATTCAACTGTCAAGAACTGTCAACTGTATAAGCCTATGGAGAAAACTCCTAGAAATACAGATTGTGTGAAGAATTCTTTGACTGTCAGTCAGGAAAAAAAATAAATAAATAACTTGAAAAGTCCGGGATTATTTCATTGCTGGAAAACTGGGAATATCCAACCAAACCTCATCTTTCCAATGCAACCAAGAAGCAAGTTTTCCTCATCTGCAGCTGGATCCGAATGGCCGGTGACGTCCTGAGGCCTGACAAGAACACTTTTCTCCAGTTTCTAACTCCTGACTGATGCTATGAAAGTCATTAGCATGCGCATTCGCTGTTTTACTCTTCCCTTTTTAGTACCCGACGCATGACAGGGAGTCAGACATCAGGACCCTGCAGTCCTCGCTGTCTCTCTGAGCCTGAGGCCAAGTGCTGAGTCAACAGAGAGAGGAGGTGTCTGCTTTAGTGTGGCGTCAGGCTGGCTCGGACACCAGTCCCCCTCCTGGTCACCTCCACTCCCCCTCTCCCTTTCCCTCTGTCTTTCTCACTCCCTTATTCCCTGCCCTGACCATCACTAGGGGCACGTGTGCTGCTGAGAAGGGGGCACTTGGTTTTGCTTTGTTAAACGGTTCCATGCAGAAACAATGGCTCAAATATTAAAGGGATAGTTCACCTAAAAATCAAAATTCAGTCATTCATTACCCACCCTCATATCTTTCCAATAATAATAATAATAATAATAACTTTATTTTTATATAGCGCCTTTAAAGCAGTTTCTCAAAGCGCTGTACATGATAAAACAAACAAGAAAGAATTCAACACACACATAAAAACAACTAAAATCAAATTAAAATATAAAAATCTAAACATTTAAGAAAAAGCTAATCTAAAAAAATGAGTTTTTAAGTAAGTTTTAAAGATACTTTCCAAACCTGTAAGACCTTTGTTCATCTACACAACACAAATTTTTGATGAATTCTGAAAGCTATCTGACCCTGCATAGACAGCAACGCCACATTCACGGCCCAGAATGGTAGTAATGACATCGTTAAAATAGTCCATGTGACACCAGTGGTTTAACCTTAATTTTATTAAGCTATGGGAATACTTTTTGTGTGCAAAAAAAAAAAAAATCATTCTATATATTCTATTTCTTTTTTTCTTTGTTCACGAGTGTACATGACACATGCGTGTGGTGCTGCTGATGCAGGAGCCAACATTCTGACATAGAACCGATGTTGTTAACAGTGTCCTTACTACCTTTCTATGCCTTGAACGTGGTAGTTGTGTTGCTGTCTACAGAGGATATAGAAAGCTCTCGGATTTCATCAAATATACCTTAATTTGTGTTACAAGGATGAACGAACAACATAAGGGTGAGCAATTATTGAATTTTCATTTTTATTTTAATCCCATCTGTTATCAAGTAGCACTGCTAATATGGAAAAATACATGTGTTCGGATTAGAAATAGGAAGTCCTTTTACCATGATTACCAAGAACAACTATCCTATGACACTTTCTGAGAAGTGCGGTTTTGGTTTAATGATGCAACCATTGATGTTTGTGTCATGTCTTGTGAGTAAACATCAATAAATTCAGAAATTAATATTGTTAAAAGAAAACATTTATGTGTGAAAAGCAGACTTACAAAGTAGCTTCATACTGAATAACACCTGAGCCTCACCTTTTGGTAGTTATCATTATGCGAAAAACAAAAAAGCAATAATAATAAAAAAAAAA
>JAHKKF010506197.1:0-18008 GCA_019740295.1 Labeo calbasu
TCATGAGATCAGGTAGAAAAGGTCTTATGGGACTGAGAGAGGGCAGATGAAGAGAGAGTAGGTGTAAAAGTTAGTGAGATGTCCAGATGACTGGCCTACATAGACAGTTGTCTTCTGAAGTTACAATTCCAATTGTTCGCCGAAATTTCATAGACGAAATTCAGGCATTCCAATAGGAATCTACAAAATGGGGAGTTTTGTGTGAGGCTGAAAAAGTTCTCCGTGCAGAAAGCTATTTAGTTTGAAAGTGACTTCTTTGTTAGGTTTGATTTATATGTAGCTACACTTTTGACAATAAACAATGGACTTTTTTGCTAATGCGATTACACCTTAAGGCAGCAGGTTTTATATTTGAACTTCACATGTGACACAAATAGCACTCCTCATGCAAGGCTAGGGGAAAAATGGACCAAAAAAAACAAACAAACTATAAACTGAAATACAAAAACAAAAATGTATTAACTTGTTAAATACAATTATATATTTTTTCTATAAAACTAACTATACTAACAAAACTCATACACTACTATTCAAAACTTTGGAGTCGGTATCAAATAATACAGTAAAAACAGTAAAATTGTGAAATATTATTACCATTTTTGGTAACTGTTTTCTTTTTAAGTATGTAATAAAATGTAATTTATTCCTGTGATGACAAAGCTGTATTTTCAGTTTCATTACGCCAGTCTCCAGTGTCACATGATCTTTCAGAAATCATTCTAAGGGTGATGTCACATTTGCCTTTGTATGGTAAAATACTGCAGGCAAAATGCTGTTATCTCAGTAGAAATCCACCAGTTTTTAACTTAACTGTAACTCATGAGGAACACGTGAGGCAAAACATTTCCCAAAGCAGATTCAGGTTTGTTGCACTTTGCAAATATTTAGCACTGACCAATATGAGGCCACAAAACCTATCACTATTGATTAATTTAATGCATCCTTGATAAATAGAAGTACTAATTTCTAAGAAAAATTTGACCTTACACTTTTGAATGGTAGTTTGGTGTTAGTATATTGCTAGGCTACTGGCGTGATGCTTAAACAATGGGTAAAATATAGTACATATTTAAGACTTTTTATTGACACTTTTCAAAAAATATTGTACAGTTTGCTGCAATGCATTCAAGGATGCTGCCTTAAATGAGAAGTCCACTTCCAGAACAAAAATGTACAGATACAGTACATGTACAGATGTACTCAACCCCTTGTCATCCAAGATGCTCATGTCTTTCTTTCTTCAGTCATAATGAAATTGTTTTTTAAAGGGAAACATTCCAGCATTTTTCTCCATGTAGTGGACTTCTATGGTGCCCCGAGTTTGAACTTCGAGTTTGAACTTTAAATGATCCCAGGCGAAGAAGGGTCGTATCTAGCAAAACGATCAGTTATTTTCATAAAAATAATACTTTATATAAATTTATATACTTTTTAATGTTAAACGCTCATCTTGTCTTACTCTGCCTGAAGTCTGTTTTTTTTGTTAAGGCTGTTTTGCCTTTTTTGTTAAGGGTGTTTGATCTTCTTTGCATGTTCACTTTGCAAAGACTGGGTCGATACTTCTGCAGTGATGTAAGATGATTTCATCCATATATATATATATATATATATATACCCTAACTGTCTTGAACCAGAATACACAGAGTTCAGGCAGAGCGAGACAAGTAAGTGTTTGAGATTTAAAAAGTATTTAAATTGTATTTTTTAAAATGAAAATAGCTGATTCGCTACATAAGACCCTTCTTTCTTGGCTGGGATTGTTTACAACCGCATTTGGGATCGTTTGAAGCCGCATTTAAACTGCATTTTGGAAGTTCAAACTTGGGCACCATAGCAGTCCATTATATGGAGAAAAATGCTGAAATGTTTTCCTCAAAAAACATAATTTCTTTACGACTGTAAAAAGAAAGACATAAACATTTTGGATGACAAGGAGGTGAGTACGTTATCTGTAAATTTTAGTTCTGGAAGTGGACTTCTCCTTTAAAATTTGCCTAAAAGAAAGAATTTTGACTGTATAATTAAAGGGATAGTTCACCCAAAAATAAATATTCAGTCATTAATTACTCGCCCTCATGTCGTTCCAAACCCCTAAGACCTTCATTCATCTTCAGAACACAAATTAGGATGTGTTTGATGTATTTTGCTTACTGACCCTGCATAGATATAAATATGTAACGGAAAGACGTTATTTTTGTTTTCTTTACGCGGAAAAAGTATTCTCATAACTTCATAAAATCAAGGCTGGATGACTGATGTCTCATGGACTGTTTTAACAATGTCCTTGCTACCTTGCTTATGGTCAGAAAGTGCTCAGATTTCATCAAAAATATCTTCATTTGTGTTCTGAAGATGAACGAAGGTCCTACGGGTTTGGAACGACATAAGGGTGAATAATTAAAGACAGAATTTTTCATTTTTTCAAGTTTGCTACATTATGGAACGATCTTCATGTCAGGAGCTTGCCAGCGACGCCTTAAAAATGCTGCCTCTGTGGGACGCTCATAAGGTTTTGGAACGAGCAAATGCATGTGTGATATTTCCCTCTTGCTCTCTTGTTAGTCTTGTGAACACACACAGACTCCATCATTTAGCCATCAGTTTGTTTATCTACGCAGCCGTTTGCCAAGATTAGCCCATAAACTGTGACCGCCTGTCACAATTAGCACTAACCCAGTCAAACTCATTTCACTCCCACTCGATCCTGTCCATCTCTCTGCGACAGATAAAACCCACTTCACGCCCCCCATGTCGCACATTCCCACTCATTTCCATTTTTCTTGTTCTGTTTTGTAGTAAAAACATTGAAACGTCCTTAAAACTATAGATTTACTTGAGAAGCAGTTGTGCCCTCTGGATGTGTGCCAATACATAAAGCACTCGTCCTGGAGACGGTACACACCCGTTGTTGGAAATTAGGACAGACAGGTTCAGCCAGGCCCCCCCGTCTGCCGTATTTCAGTACCGTAAATGTTTGTGTCACCATCAGCAGGTTTTCCGCCCTGAATTCGCCATGCCGAGCTCTGCAATGTTACGCAGGTGTGCGAGTTCTTTGCGAATTTCTGCAGTTTGTCATTATTGTTTGTTTGGACGTCTGTATGTCGGTGGGGGGTCGATGTCTGTCTCTTCCTTTTGACTGAGCACACATGTCTGAAGGGCTTCTCCCCTCCACTGAACTCTTCTACCATCCCTACATCCCTTGTTTCCAGAGAGGCGGAGACGTGGGGGAGCTGCCGTCGCCGCCGTTGTTGCCGCTCCTGCTCCGACCCAGCTTGTCTCCTAGCAACAGGGCTGTTTGGTCCGGGACCTGGGAGTGGAAGCAAGAGAGAAACAGAGTAGCAGAAAGGAGAGAGTGTTGAGGGAGAGATTAAAAGCGAAAGAGGGAAAGCTGTAATTACCCGGTGCTGCTGGAAGGAACAAGGGCCTGGAAGAGCAAAGGAGAGAAGGAGAGAGGGAGAAAGACAGTGAGGTTCTGGGTTAGAGTAGCTGGTGTTCATAGAGGGGGGTATGTGAGAAATTAAGGGAATGGGGGAGGTCGAAAAAGTATGAGGATTTAAAAACAGCACAAGCATCTGCTTATAGAGGTGGAGGTGGAGTGAAGGAATAATTCCCCTCGCTCATTTTGTTCATCTGCTCATTTTGGGCAGTTTTTCACTGTGTTGGAAATGGTGCCCTTCTGCCCGGTCTGTTAATGGAAACTGAGTAATGTTCTAGCTAAAAAAAGTGCACAAAAAGCATGCAAATGTAAAACCTGCCTAACAATATAAAAGTGAGATTTTTTTGATGCGTTGTGGATGAAATATTATTATAAATATACGTATTTTAAAGTTCGCATGAACTGAAAATTCACCCTAAATTCACCCTATCTATTTTGTTAAATGTATGACATTGATCTCATCATGATTTTTTATTTGTTTATTTATTTATTTGTTTATTTTTGGACCTTGTAATTATTAATTATAATATCGTAACTCGATCTTCCAGTGAAGCGATAGACTTCTCTCTGGTGGCGTATGGTGGAGTATCATTTAGTGCACAAAAACTCCTTGCTTACAATCGTCCATAAACTGGCATTCAGATCCTGCTCCATCCAATCAACAAGGACAGGATTCAATAAAGTCTCCGCCCTGCCTTTTTTTTTTTTTTTTTTTTGATTTTCTGTTTCACTTGGATGTGCATCACAACATGATCTGTAGCTACTATCATTTCATTTCGACAATGAGGTCAAAATTTAGCAAAATTTAAGCAAAAGCTTTGCAGGCAAAACAGGTAAATTTTCTATGGCACTGAATAAAGAAAAAAAAAATGCAACTTTTTATCTCACAATTCTGACCTTTTTTCTCAGAATTGTGGGATCTAAACTGGCAAAGTTATTAAATCAGACTTGCAGAATAAAAACTCTCAATTCAAATTTTTTTTTTTTTAGAATTGTGAGATTTAAGCAATTGTGAGACAAAAATCAGAACTATGAGAGATAAACTCACAATTGTGAAAAAAAAGTCAGAATTGTAAGATATAAACTAGCAATTGCGAGTTATAAAGTCAGAATTGCAAGATATGAACTCGCAATTATGAAAAAAGTCAGAGAAACTGAGAAACTCAGTTGTGAGGAAAAAAGTCAGAATTGTGAGATATAAACTTGCAATTTTGAGTTATAAAGTCAGAATTGCAAGATGGAAACTTGCACTTGTGAAAAAAGTCAGAATTGTGAAATATAAACACTCAGTTGTGAGGAAAAAAGTCAGAAATGTGAGATTTGAGGTATAAAGTCAGAATTGCAGGATATAAACTGATTTTTGTTTTTCAGAACTGTGATTTTAAACTTGCATTTGCAAGTAAAAAGTCATAATTGCAAGAGATAAACTCGCAAATGCGAGTTATAAAGTCAGAATTGCGAGATATGAACTCAATTGTTGAAAAAAGTCAGAATTGTGAGATACAAACTAGCAATTGCGAGTTACAAAGTCAGAACTGCAAGATATAAACTCACGATTCTGACTTTTCTTAGAATTGCATGGTAAACTTGCAGTCGTCAAAATTGCGCTATTTGAACTCGCGATTCTGGATTTTTTTTCTTGGAATTGTGAGATATAAACTTTAAATTGTGAAGAAAAAAGTCAGACTTGGGAAATATAAACTCGCGATTCTGACTTTTTTTCAGAATTGCATGATATAACCTCGCAATTGCGAGTTATAAAGTTAGAATTGCAAAATATAAGTCCTCAATCTTCGATCCTCTCAATCCTGACTTTTTTTCGCAGTTGCAAGTTTATATCTCACAATTCTGACTTTTTTCTTAGAATTGCGAGATATAAACTTGCAATTACAAGTCATAATGTCCAGTGCTGAGGGGAAACAATTTCGTAATATAAAGTCAGAGTTGTGAGTTTATAATCTCGCAGAATTGTGTGTGTGTATATGTGTGTATATATATATATATATATATATATAACACCATTCTGAGAAAAAAAGTCAGAACTACGAGATAAAAAAATTGCAATTTTATTTTTAATTCAGGGGGAGAAACAGGCTTCCGTAATTGTCAGTTGTCAATAATTTAGAAATATGTAAAGCACTTTAAAACCAAGCAGCTTTCTGTTGGTCACCAACCTGAACATGAGCAAAATGTGTGTGGAACTTTTTGCCTTTTCCTGAAACTCCTAATTGCACAGATTCCTTTTGACTGAGTTTTGCCCGTGAAATTTTGCAGAGCAACGGTAATAAATATGACTGCATCATAGGTATAGCTGCGCTATAGTTTTCATTTAGTTTTTGTGAAATAAGAAAATGTGACACATCTATGTTAACATTTGGCTAATTTGGCTTGCATCCACCAAAACACAAATGAATCTACGCCCATATTGTTTGACTGTATGCACTTCTATTTGATGTCAACAACAAAATGTATGTGAATTATTTTTACAATTTTTAAAGTAGATGATCAATATACATTTTCTTGTTTTTGGACCCTATCAGAAGCAAATCTTTGATAACAACAGTGTTTATTAACTGTTTGAGAAAAAACTAATTTACTATTTTCAATCACTCTATACAGATACCATTTTTGTTCTTCCAGCCAAAAACAGCACATGACTCTGGGATATCACACATAGTGAAGGATGCATTTATGCTGCCTTCAAAAATCCACCAGATGAAGGCATCTCAGTAGAAAGGACAATACACAAACCTAAATTCACACGAGCCATGATGTATTGCCCACCTAGGTTTTAAACGCAGCCCTTATACCTTCATTCTTGATGTAATACAATTGTACTTGATTTATATCCATGCATGTGATGCCATGTTGCAGTGGCACAAAGAAAATGCTAATATCTGGCTGTGAGCGTGTGTGCAGGACAGCCTGCTTTTACCCTCTCAGGGTTCGCTGACTTTGACCCCGTGCAGGCGTTGGGGGAAGGGGGATCTTTCTCTGTCCTGTCCTCAATGCCTTGAGGTGCGCCCTGTGTGTTAGTACAGGCATGCGCGAGAATGTGCGCGAGTGTCCTGTCTGCTGCGCCTGAAGGTGCTGCGCTGACCCCCTCCCTCCCGTGTCCCACATTGGCGCGTGTGGTTGGGCTGCTGCTGTCACACGCACTATCGTCCCAGGCCGCTGATGTGCCCCGCAACGCTGGGAAAAGGGGGGTGGGGGGTTGAAGGCCGGGCGGCATCATGCTACAGCAGCATGAATCTCTAACACACACACACACACACACATTGGCAGAGCCTGGCACACGTGTCCTATCTCCTGAAGTTAATGTAGTGGAGTGGAATCCAGCAGTAAACATGTGTGAGCGCATGTCACATTACTGCAGCGGCTTGCTGCTTGTCAGAAAGCACTCCTAGTTTCGTGTTTAGCGTAGTACTATTCTTATACCATAAGATGATTTGTAAGTTATCATTAACGCTAACATGATGGGAGTCGGTAAAACAACGCTTTGCCGATACACCCTTGCTGCCATGGTAACCCCGTGGCCCTGTACCGGGTGGTGGAGGGGTCTGAGTGGGGGATGTGGTAGAGGCGAAGAGCATCACTGCATGTGACGCGGGCGATGAAAGGAATAGAAGATGGTGATGGTGATTTGAGTTAGCTAGTCTAACTTTGACTTGGAGGTTCTGTGCGTGTCACATGACCCTGCTGCCCCACAAACCTACCCAAGAGGCCGGCGGCGGTTACCGTGGTAACGAGGCTGGCCCTCCGATGGGAGCTGGATCCCCAAACTACCATTTACTGCTCTGAACCTGATGCTGTACGGAACAAACAGAATGTGTGAAATATGTTTCTTATTCACTTTAAAGGGCTAATTCACCTAAAAATGAAAATTCTGACATTAATTACTCACCCTCATGTTGTTCCAAACCAGTAAGACCTTTGTTCATCTTCAAAACACAAGGACATTGTTGAAATAGTTCACGTGACATCAGTGGTTCATATAATTACTTTCCTCGGCCTTGATGTGGAAGTTGTGTCTATATGCTGGGTCAGAAAGTCTCTGCTGCTCACCAAGCCTGCATTTATTTGATCCACACTGTAAAAAAAAATTTGAGTGAACTTAAAATTTAAGGGCAGCGGGTAACAAATTATTTTAAGTTCAGTCAGTTAAAAAAAGAGTGTAGTCAGCTTGAAATGATAAGTTTTACTAAGTGACAACTTAGATATTTGAGTTTATTCAACTTAAAATTTTAAGGTAGCCGGACAACAAACACAGCTTTTAAGTTTAAGAAACTAATTTTTTTGTTTTGTCAACTCGAATGTCTAAGTTGTCACTTAGTACAACTTAACATTTCAAGTTGACTAAACTTATCTGAGCTGACTGAACTAAACATTTTAAGGCAGCTGGGTAACAAATTATTTTAAGTTGACACAACAAATTGTGTTTTTTCATGTTTTTTACAGTGCAAAGTACAGCAAAAACTGTAAAATTCTGAAATATTTTTTTACTATTTAAAATAACTGTTCTCTATTTGAATGCATTTTAAAATGTAATTTATTCCTGTGATTTTAAAGCTGAATTTTAAGCATCATTACTCCAAACACATGATCCTTTAGAAATCATTCTAATATTCTGATTTGCTGCTCAAAAAACATTTACTATTATTATTGATTTTGTTTAGTTTCTTTGAATAGAAAGTTCAGAAGAACAGCATTTATCTGAAATAGAAATCTTTTGGAACATTATAAATGTCTTAATCATCACTTTTAATCAATTTAAAGCATCCTTGCAACATAAAAGTATTAATTTCTATAAATTACCCAAGCTTTTGAATGGTATAGTGTATAATGTTACAAAAGCTTTTTATTTCAGTTAAATGCTGATCTTTAGAACTTTCTATTTATCAACGAATTTTAAAAAAGAATGTACGCAGCTGTTTTTTTTATATTGCTCATAATAATAATAATAATAATAATGTTTCTTGAACAGCAAATCAGCATATTAGAATGATTTCTAAAAGATCATGTGACACTGAAGACTGGAGTAATGATGCTTGACGGGAATAAATTACATTTTAAAATATATTCAAATAGATAATTCAAATAGTAAAAATATTTTTTTACATTTTACTGTTTTTGCTGTATTTTGGATCAATAATAATCTTACTGTTCAAAAACTTTTGACTGGTAGTGTGTGTGTGTGTGTGTGTGTTATATATAATATTTTGATGATAATACCTTGGAATTGTTTGAGGTACCTTTCAAGTACCAAAGCATATTAATGTGATAATCAAGCAGTATCATAGTAGTACCAGTATCAGATGACATCTTTGAACCATAGTCCTGCCATATTTCATTATTTCAAGTAATGTTTCAAATAAGAAACAGAAATAATACAGGAAAAACCTTCCCAGATGTTTGTTTTGTGGTTATTTTGAGTGTATTATGTCCACCATCTCCCATTATCAAACTCTGTACTCTTGAGCAAAAACATTTAGTCTCTCCAGCACTGCTCCTCACATGAGAGAGGTGAGATTCTTTGTATTGCAGAGTTGTTTTTAGCTAGCCTGTTTGTAACCCATTTTGTTGTTACATTACAAGTTATTTTTGTTTGCCATGATTTTTATGTATTGTGTGTGTGTGTGTGTATATATATATATATATATATATATATATATATATATATATATTTATTTATTTATTTTGCATTTTTCTCTTTCTGCTCAAGAGGACAGTATTCCTTTGCCAGGCTGTCACTGTAAACAAAAATGTTGTTCTTAATGTCACAATTAAGAGGAGCCAGATTATCAAAAAAAGAAAATATATAGGGCAGGACTTTGTTCTGTACATTTGGATGTTGATTGGGTCTGAATATGAGCTTGCAGTCGCAAGGGGCAAAGTTTAAGTGGATTAGTTCAGAGAATTCTGGCATACTGTATGTTACCAGAGAAAAGTCTGTTTTTTCATCGGAAGAGCATTCCAAAAACTTTGTTAAAAAAATTAAACATATGCATGGATTAATCATTCACACTAACATCACTAACATGACTTTCATTTCATTTTGACTCATGTAAAAACAAATGACCAAAAAAAGATGCAAATGTTATTTTTGCCACTAGCCTGTTGCAGTTGACAGTAGTGCTGGTCTCATAGGTGATCTTTTGTGCTTCAGTGATTATTAAATTCCACTTTGCAAATGTCCCATCCAAATTGTATTCATAAATAAATTAGCCATTAAGGTCTTTCTCTATCATTTACTGCTAAACGAGAGTCTGGTAGTCTGGGCCCTGTTATTTCAACCAGCCACACGGAACGGAATGAAACCGTTTTAATGTCAAAATAGGTAAATAAATGAAACCTGTTGATTTAAAGTAAAAATCATTTAACCAAGGAAATATATTTCAAAAGATAAAATAGGCATCTTTAATCATATTACCAAAACTTGTTTTGGTAACAGAATTATGTGTTCACTATTTGACTTTAACTTGACTGTTTAGAAATGAGAACGTGTTTTTTTCAGTCTGTTAATATAATACAATTGGTATAAATGAAGTATAACATCATTTTGCTTGTGTGACATTGCTGAAAGTGATAGTTCAACCAAAAAATGAAAATTCTGTCATTCATTACTCATCCTCATTTCATTCCAAACCCATAAGACCTTCATTCATCTTCAAAGCACAAATTAAGATGTTTTTGATGAAATCCGAGAGCTTTCTGACCCCGCATAGAAAGCAATGCAACTGACACATTCAAGGCCCAGAAAGGTAGTAAGAACTTGAAAAAGTTTGTTTCTCTGTGTGATTTCAGTGTGTGGATGGGGGCTCGGGGCTGGAGAGCTCCTCACTGAAGAGGGTAGCTGTGGTGGAGGACTTCTATGACATCATCTATGCCATGCACGTGGAGATCAGCTCTGATCCGGCCAAAGCACCCAAACATGCCGGACAGAAGAAAACGTATAAAGCGGTGAGTAAAACGAGGAACTTCTTTCTGATAGTCTCATGTTTATGGACTCGTATAGTTCAGATTTAATACCCCGTGTGGCCCTTTTTGACTGCCTTTATCTGCCTGTCACCTAAAGTGTCCCTTTCTCTGTCAGCTTGATTTATTTCCTCTGTGATTCTTATGAACAGAAGCAAGCGGCTCCTGCTGTGTGTTGTCCTGGTGTAATTTGTTGCAGAGAATCACTGGCCTCTGTGAATTTTGGGTGAATCAGTCAGAATACACAACATTAGCCAATAAATGAAAGCTAGAGGCTATGTAGGACTATGTTTATTTCTTTTTTTCTACATTCTGCTTTTATTTCAACATTTTTCCCCTTTCTATATTTCTGCAACCTCATTCTGTTTGCGTTTGTGTAGCTTTTTGTTCTTTCTGTACTCTTTTCTTTTTTTTTTTTTTTTGCATATATGTGTATTCTTTCTTTCTTTTTTCTCTTTTTTTTAATTAATTTCTATACGCATTTCTGTATTTTCTTTCTTTCTTTCTTTCTTTCTTTCTTTCTTTCTTTCTCTTTTCTTTTTTATTCACTTCTTGATGGATTTCTGCAATTTGTTTCTTCCATTCTTTCTTTTTGCATATTTCTTTCTTTGTTAATTTCTTTCTTTATGCATTTCTTTCTCTTTATTTTTATGCATTTAATTCTTTCTTTATGCACTTCTTTTCTTTATGCATTTCTTTCTTTCTATATCCATTTCTTGATGTATTTATGCATTCTTTCTTTCTGGATTTCTTTCTGTTTTCTTATTAATTTCTTGATGGATTTCTTTCTTTCTTTCTGCATTTCTTTTGTTCTTTCTTTTTGCATTTCTTTCTTTCTGTATGCATTTCTTGAAGTATTTATGCATTCTTTCTTTCTTCTTTTTTATGCATTTAATTCTTTATGTACTTCCTTTCTTTATGCATTCTTTCTCTTTTTATTCATTTCTTTCTTTCTATATGCATTTAGTATGTATTTAGCATTTTTTCTTTTCTTTCTTTTTTCTTTGTCATTCTTTCTTTTTCTCTTTTCTATCTTGATGTTTCTTTCTTTTTCTTTCTTTATACTTTTCTTGATGTGTTTCTGCAACGATTTCTTTCTTTCTTTCTTTCTTTCTTTCTTTCTTTCTTTCTTTCTTTGTCAGTCTGTCTTTCATTCTTTCTGCATTTCTTTTTCTTTCTTTCTTTCTTTCTTTCTTTCTTTCTTTCTTTCTTTCTTTCTTTTTCTTTCTTTCTCTTTCTTTATGCATTTCTTTCTTTATGCATTTCTTTCTTTGTGCATTTCTTTCCCTTTCTTTATTTTTTTATGCATTTAATTCTTTTTATGCATTTCTTCCTTTCTTTATGCAATTCTTGATGTATTTATGCTTTCTTTCTTTCTTTCTTTCTTTCTTTCTTTCTTTCTTTCTTTCTTTCTTTCTTTCTTTCTTTCAGTCTGATTTTTTTCTCTTTATTTAATTTCTTAATTTCCTTCTATATTTGTCTATATATCTATATTTCTATATATTCCTACATTTTTTTTCTTATGTTCTAATGGTTTTGCATTTAATTTCTATTTCTCTATTTCTTTCTATTTCTTTTTTATTGTGTATTTCTGCATTTTCCTACATGTTTACACTTTCTTTCTGTCTTTCTTTCTACATTTTTTTTCTCTCTCTGCATTGTTGTAGGCAGAGATGAGGATCAGTTCATATTTAGAAGATATATTTAGGTCCGCAGTGAACATCTTTAGAACTCTGTATCACACATGTGCTGTCATGGAAACATGGGAAGTGAGAGTGACATGGGCTGCTCTCACCTGGTCTGGTGGCTATGCTGAGGTCCACAGGTCCAGTGCTGCTGCCCTCTTTTGGACAGATATAAAAGTGCATGTTTGCTCTCGCATGCATTTACAGTTGGTATCCTATAAATGCATAAATAATCTTGTTTTTGGTTTTGTTACATGAATAATTTCTGTGATAAGTTTTATACACACACACATATTGTGTCCTCTACACTGTACCTTGTTCCTCTTGCACTTGACAGCTGTTGGTCTATGAGGGGAGGGCAGAGCAGAGCTTTTCCCTGGGCATCAGGATTTGTGTGCCTACTCCTCTTAGGATCTCCTGGAGGAATCAGGGTGCTGGAAAGGCGAAAGCTCAGGTTTTCTGGCTCTTGTATCAGTGCTGCGGTGGGGTTTGTGTGTTTAGTTCTGCTTCTGCCTTCGTAATGCACACGCGTACATGCTATACCCTCCAGCTGTGGTTCCATGGCCGCCCATGCTTGTTTGTTAGAGCCTCATGGGAGATTAGAGAGACACGAGGGACTTTCAATGTGGGGGTGTACTTTCTCTATTTCTTTGTCCAGTTTCATGACAGAAAGGTGGAGAAGGGAGAAACTAAACTGATGCGAAAAAAGAGGGTAAATGTGAAAAAAGATAAACAAAATGTACAAGGGAAAGAGTCTTGAGAGGTTATACTGAAAAAAATGCTACTTTCAAATGTACTGTTCTCCAACATGATTTGAATCTCACTGTATATGTGTGTGACAGACAAATGTTTTGACAAGGACAATTATGAGTACTCTCACACAGTAAATTGTTATCCTTAATATAGGCATACAGTAGAAAGTGAGAGGGACGTGTGTGTGTGTGTGTGTGTGTGTTTGAGAGGGAGGTTCAGCTCTGTGAATGTAAAAACATCAGTATCCCTCTCCGAGGGATTATTAATCCTGGACTTGATGACAGTATTCTAATAAAACATCTAAGCATTCACACCATGTCTGTAAACTAATCGTCTCTTCTGTTTGCTGTTACTTACTCTTACTACAGCTCTCTTCTAAGAGTGGGAATAAATCATTGTTACTGTGCACCTCTGATAGATAAAAGGTGTCTTTATAATTAATGAATGGTTTATATGAATTTATCAACATTTTCCCCCATGTTTTGAATTTTAAAGTTAAAATAACAAGTATGACACTTTGACGTTTGTTTAATTCACCAACATTAAAGGAGAAGTTCACTTCCAGAACAAAAATGTACAGATAATTTACTCACCCCCTTGTCATCCAAGATCTTCATGTCTTTCTTCAGTTGATAAGAAATTATGTTTTTTGAGGAAAACATTTCAGGATTTCACTCCATATAGTGGACTTCTGTGGTGCCCCGAGTTTGAACTTTAAATGCAGCTTTAAATGGCTCTAAACGATCCCAGCCGAGGAAGAAGGGTCTAGTAAAACGATCTGTCATTTTCTAAACAAATTGACAAATTTATATACTTTTTAAGATCAGTTGCTTGTCTTGTGTAGCTCTGTGTGAACTCTGTATATTTCGGTTCAGTACAGTTAGGGTAGGTCGAAAAACTCCCATCTCATTTCTCCTCCAACTTCAAAATCATCCTACATCGCTGCAGTGAACATGCAAAGAAGATCAAATCACCTTTACAAAAAAAGATAAAACAGCGATGTAGGATGATTTTGAAGTTGGAGAAGAAAATGAGATGGGAGTTTTTCGACCTACCCTTACTGTCTTGAACCAGAATACACAAAGTTCATGCAGAGCTAGACAAGATGAACATTTGAGGTTAAATAGTATGTAAATTGTAAATTTTTTTTTTTTTTTAGAAAATGACTGATCATTTCACTAGATAAGACCCTTCTTCCTTGGCTAGGATCATTTAGAGCTCTTTGAAGCTGCATTTAAACTGCATTTTGGAAGTTTAAACTCACAGCCACCACTGAAATCCATTATATGGAGAGAAATCCTGAAATGTTTTCCTCAAAAAACATAATTTCTTTATGACTGAAAAAAGAAAGACATGAATATCTTGGATGACAAGGGGGTGAGTAAATTATCTGTAAATTTTTGTTCTGGAAGTGAACTTCTCCTTTAAGTCGTTAGTAATGGTTTCACAACTTGTCTAAACTTTACAACCAGTGCTATTGAAATGAATGAATGAATGAATTAATGAAATTTATGCAAAAAAAAAGGAAAAAAAAATACTGATACTGACCTATCAACATTTAAGCATAAATTCAAAATCAACATTTTTAAAGGGATAGTTCAACCAAAAATGAAAATTACCCCGTGATTTACTCACCCTCAAGCCATCTTGGGTGTTTATGACTTTCTTCTTTCAGACGAATACAATCAGAGTTATATTAAAAAATATCCTGGCTCTTCCAAGCATTATAATGGCAGTGAATGGCTGTTGAGATTTTAAAGTCCAATAAAGTGCATCCATCCATCATAAAAGTACTCCACAGCAGATGATTTAGGATGTAAATGTAACATAAGCTCCGGTAAGAAGTGACAAACACGGTGACAAAATGTCGGAGGATTTTGATATTAGCCAAGAAGAGACTGGTTTTCCCTTGCTGTAAACAAAACTTGGTTTTCATGAGACTAGCATATTCTCACCGGAGCTTACGCTACACCTACGTCATCCCCTGAAACTCCACTCTCTCGTTAATGTGCGTACGACTGTTAGAGAAGCTAGAGATTATATTTTATAAAGTTTTAAATAAGGATATTTTTCTTACACATTTTTCTTCTGATTCAAAAGGCCTTTATTAACCGCCTGGAGTCATGTGGAGTACTTTTTATGATGGATGGATGCACTTTATTGGACTTTAAAATCTCAACACCCATTCACTGCCATTATAAATCTTGGAAGAGCCAGAACATTTTTTAATGTAACACTATAACACTAATTGTATTCGTCTGAAGGTAGAAAATCATATACACCTAGAATGGCTTGAGGGTGAGTAAATCATGGGGTAATTGTCATTTCTGGCAAACATATCAAGTAATAGCAGCTGCACAAGATGATTACTTGTGCACAACCCTTGTAAACCCTTATTCAAAGAAGAAATAAATAGTTCAATGGATTTTTTTTTTTTTTTTTTTTTTTTGCATTTTCCCCCTTGTTATCCTCTTTCCTCTTTCACTTTTTTGGTTAAATGTTGCTATCATATCTTATATAAAAACATTAAACCATATATTAAACACAAAAGCTTTGCCACTACTGAGTGTGGATTCTCAAACACTCAGAGTTTGTAGGATCAGTGATTCTAAAAGATCCCTTAGTGAAGTTTAATATGGTGTGTTTTTGTGTGTCAGATAGCGGAGACGTATGCATTCCTGCCCAGAGAGGCGGTGACCCGTTTCCTGATGAGCTGTGGAGAATGTCAGAAGAGGATGCACATCAGCCCCAGCGGAGCAGAGTTCAAAGGTATCACGAAACTACACACGTACCAGCTTGGATTACTTTTAAGGCTTTAGGTATTAGCTCCAAAGGCAGAACGTCTCTGACTCAGGCTAGAAAGCATTTATTCACATATATTTATGCATATTCAAACCCATAATGCTTCATTGGATAACTCATTGTCTTTGTTAAGAAACCCCCCTCTCGTCCCTTTTGTCCCCTGCCCACCCTGTAACGAGCTCCCCCCGTTGCGCCAGCCTGAAGCTAATGAAACCCCCTCTGGCCACACCTCCTCCCACACACACACACACTCGTCCCAACACCCTCTGATTAGGCTGTAGTCACATGAGTGTCCTGCTAGCCTCCCTACACACTGCAATTAGCCCAATTACAGGCCTTTTAACAAAGAAAATGCCTCTGAAACCAGATTATTTCTACAGAGAGAGAGAGAGAGGGATTGTGGGTGGAATCCACTGGGGGAGGAATTTGATTGGGAAATTTTCACTAGGACGAAAAAAACAAATGGATAAAACTCTGTTTTGGCGATAAAACCGCAATCCAGGTTAGTCTAGAAGCACTGCCCATAAAGTGTCCCGCTCGCTGAGATAAACAGATAGGCAACACCTCCCAGGCCTGAACTGTCAAAGCGTTGTGTCAACGTTGGGGCTTAGGTTGGGTGTTGCTCATAAAGAGAGCAGCTAATTGGCTTCTTACCCATGGGGGTGCGCAGACCTCCCTCCCCTCCAGCCGGCCGTATGAAAGTTCAGTGCTGAATTATTCAGAGTAATTAATTACTGTACACTCGCTCTGTCTTTAATTGACACTCAGGCTGTGGTTGATATCGGCTCTTTTATCCACATATCTGCTGTTGCTGCCGTGCGGCTTTATGCGCAATTTATATATAGATGCAGAAGAAGTGATATTAGTAGCACATGTTGAGGATGTGGTGAATTCATGTCAACACACCTTTTTCCCTAACTCTTTCTTCAGCTGACAGATGCACAGCGTAATGGCTAAATATAAGCTAATTATTGTTTTTCGTTTACCTCCTCAACATCCTCTTGCTATGTTCTTTGATTAAAATAAGGAGAATTGAAATGAGAATGTTTCAATTTAAGTATAATTTGATATGTATTACTGAGGGTTTTTTTTTTTGTTTGAGTGTGGATGCTACATGTCTAGCAGCCCCTATAAACAAGAAAAGTACTTATTTGTATTGAATTTACTTCTAAATAGGAAAATGATTAAAATGTACTGTAGATAATGTAATATTATTGAAATTAAAAACCTCTGAAGTGTACTTAAAGGCAGCGTTTTTTGAAGCAACCCATCTTCCAGCTTCCAGAATGCAGGACTGAACTTGGCGAGTGGATTCTGACACACGAAACGCCTCTGATTGGCCATTGTGTTCCAGAAATCAACAAATATGGCTGTGATTGGCTATGATGTTCAACACTTCAAAAACAGAGCACAAATACACAATGGATTCTGCTGTTGCCGTTTACTTTCGTTTAGTTGTTTATGTTTATTTAGTTATTAAAGGTTGGCGGTTCCTGCTTCCATCATCCCTGAATCTTGAACTTTGTTACATACATATATACAATTTCCTCAAATCATCCTGACGACCCATTTTTTAAGACCCAGGGTTTGAAAACCACTGCTTAAAGGGATAGTTCACCCAAAAAATGAAAATTCTGTCATTAATTACTCAACCCAATGTCATTCCAAGCCCGTAAGACCTTCCTTTATCTCCAGGACACAAATTAAGATATTTTTGATGAAATCCGAGAGCTTTCTGACCCTGCATAGACAACAATGCAACTGACATGTTTAAGGCCCAGAAAGGTAGTAAGGACATCATTAAAATAGTCCATGTGACATCAGTGGTCCAATCGTAATGTTAAGCTACAAGAATACTTTTTTTGTTTTTGTTTTTTTTCATCAAAGTACATTTAAATCATAATAATCTTTTGTCATGCTTTAATAAAGTATGCTTATTTTAATGTGTTGACTAACATACTAAAGCAGATTAAAGTGCTTAATTATAATTAATATTACATTTAAAGATAATTTATGGTACTAAATTGTAACTTCATAAACAAATATTTACAAAATAATTACAAATGTTTAAAATTAATGGCATACAAGTTTCATTTGAAATTGCATTAAAGTTACCACGTTTTGCCATGCTTCAAAGACAGCAGAAGTAATTACTGAATTACGTAAAGATATATTAAGTCCTACTTATAGAGTTCATCCAAAAATGAAAATTCTGTCATTGATTACTCACTCTCATGTTGTTCCAAACCTAGAAGAGCTTTTCTTTGTGTTTATCTTCATAACTCAAATTATTAGATATTTTTGATGAAATCCGAGAGCTTTCTGACCCTGCATAGACACCAATGCAACTGACATGT
>JAHKKF010506198.1:0-30151 GCA_019740295.1 Labeo calbasu
TTCTCCGACCCCCCCCCCACAACAATTCTCCAACTTTTTTCCCCCCTTGCAATTCTCTAACTTTTTTCAAATCACAATTCCGCCTTTTTTCCGCTCACAGTTGAGTTTATATCTTATAATTCAGATTTTTTTTCTTACAATTGTGAGTTTGTATCTCGCAATTCTGACTTTCTCGCAATTCAGATTTTTTTTCTTGCAATTGTGAGTTTGTATCTCACATTAACTTTTTTTCTTGCAATTCTGACTTTCACCCCTCGCAATTTTCCAACTTTTTTCCCTGCAATTCTGACTTTTTCCCCTTGCATTTCCGATTTTTCACAATTCTCAGTTTTCCCCTTGCAATTCTGACTTTTTAATCTCACTGTTCTGATTTTTTCCTTGCAATTGTGAGCATCTCGCAATTCCGACTTCTCACAATTCTGACTTTTTTCCTCGCAGCTGTGAGTTTTACACAACTCCGACTCTTTATTAATATCTTTATTAATTTCTCAGAATTGTGAGTTTATACCTCACAATTCTGAGAAAAAACATTCTGAATTGCGAGATGCAAATTCGCAATTGCAAAAAAAAAAAAAAAGGCAGAATTGTAATGAAAAGTCGCAATTACTTTGTTTTCATTTTTATTCTGTAAAGGAAACAGACTTCCATAATTAAAAAACAATTTAAATGCTACAAAAATGTAGGTTTTACATTATCTATTAGGCATCTCAATAAAATATAAAAATAGTTTGAGGTCAGTAAGATTTTGTTTTAAAGAAATTAATGTCTTCAAGCAAGGAGGCATTAACCTGATAAAAAGTGACATTATATTTGTTACAAAAAAATTCTCTTACAAAATGCTGTTCTTTTGAACTTTCTGTAATTTCTTTCTTACTTTGCAATGTAATGAGGGTTTTTTTAAATGAGGCAGCCTCACAATGATGTATGCGACTGAAAAATGCGACCTCCGGAGAATGCAGCTAACAATACAATTTTTTGCTGTATTTTTGATATACAAATAAATGAAGTAATAACATAAAACACGTTTTGCTAGTGTATATAATGTCGACCAATATGGTAGTGATATATACAACACGTCAGATATTACTTAATAGAAAACACCATGACATATTTGTTACCAATTTTAAACTGATAACTTGTAGGTTCGTAAACCACACATACACACCTTTGTGGGGTCAATGATGCCTCTTTCGACCATGTTGACATATTCTCCATTCAGAGCATCATAGCCAATCTCTGGAGCGCTCTGCAAGATCTTCTCCACCACCAGAGAGCCCTCAACTCCAGCGTTCTTGGCAATAGTCATTGCAGGAATACGAAGCGCTCTGCGAATAATGTCAATACCTGCAAGAGCAAGTCAGTTTTTGGAAGTTAACACGGAGTTATTTTTTACAGGACATCTGAAGGATGAGATCTACAAGTCCTCACCAATCTTTTGATCATCATTAGCTGGCTTGATGTTGTCCAGGGCTGGGATGCAGCGCAGCAGGGCGCATCCTCCTCCAAGAACGATTCCCTCCTCCACTGCAGCTCGAGTGGCGTTCAGCGCATCAGTGACACGGTCTTTCTTCTCATTCACTTCCACGTCACTTGTTCCTCCAACCTAAGAAACAGAATGATGATTTTAAAATCATGATTATGGATACATTATACTAACAAATGAAGATACACACTTTCTTGCTTTCATACCTTAATCACAGCCACTCCATCTGAGAGCTTGGCCAGGCGCTCGTTGAGTTTCTCCTTCTCGTAGTCACTGTTTGTGCTCTCCAGCTGTTCAGCGATTTCATTCACACGCTTCTCAACGGCTGCTGGATCACCACGGCCTTTGAGGAGCATCGTGTCATCCTTCGTCACAATGACCTCGCCGACTTTGCCAAAGTCATGTGCCTGGAGATCCTCAATGGCCAGACTCATAGCCTCATCACCAAACACCTGAAAACACAATACGATATGTTAAAGCATTACATAAATGAGACATTTTAAAGGGATACTTCAGCCAAAAATAAAAATTCTGTCTTAAATTACTGACTGTCATGTTGTTCCAAACCTGTAAGACCTTTGTTCATCTTCAGAACACAAATTAGGATATTTTCGATGAAACCCGAGAGCGATCCTGCATAGACAGCAATGCGACTGACACATTCAAGGCCCAGAAAGGTAGTAAGGACATCATTAAAATAGTCCATGTGACATCAGTAGTTCAACCGTAATTTAATGAAGCTATGAGAATACGGTTTATGTGCAAATAAAACTAAAAAACGACTTTATTCAATTATTTCTGCTTTTCCATGTCAGTCTTCGTTCACAAGTGCACCATATCACATGCATGTTGCGCTGCTGTTCTGATGTAGAACCTGGATGTGCTGCACCTCGTTTACAAGCAGAGGAAGATGCACACTGTACATCAAACAGTCTTCATAAAACATGTCTGAAGATTTCGACAGAGAGGATAACTTGCAATTTTTTGCCCAGCCTTACTTATTTATACCAGAACATACAGACGATAAATTAATAGAGATGGACGCTTTACGTCAGAACGCCGGCTCCTGCATCAGCAGCATCACAAGCATGCGTCATGAAAGTTTCGTGAATGCGTGTCGAAGACTGACACAGGAGAGAAGAAATTGTTGCATAAAGTTATGTTCTCATTATTTTTTAGTTCTTGTAGCTTCATAAAATTAAGGTTAAACCACTAATGTCACATGGACTATTTTATTGATGCCCTTCCTACCTTTCTAAGCCTTGAACGTTTCAGTTGCATTGCTGTCTATGCAGGGTCGGAAAGCTCTCGGATTTCCTTAAAAATACCTTAATTTGTGTTCTGAAGACAAGTGTCTCATGGGTTTGGAACAACATGAGGGTGAGTAATTAATGACAGAATTTTCATTTTTGGCTGAACTATTAAATGAGCTATTAAGTAATGTAATGTTTACAGACGAAGACAAAAGCTTAGGCACATACCGTGCCTCCAGTGGAAATCGCCATATCCAGCAGCTGGTTTTTCCTGTTGTCCCCGAATCCTGGAGCCTTGACTGCAACGACCTGAAGTCCAACCTTCAACCTGTTGGTGAGTTTTAGCATTAACCTTTAACCCCAAATCTTTAAATAACAGCTTATTCTTACCCTCAAAAGGACCATCCCTTACAAAAAGGTTTGTCAAAATTACTACAGTTGTTACTTTGATATATCTATTGCAGTTTACTGTAGTATTAGCCAATGTCATTCACAAAATAAACATAAATCTGAAAACCAGTTTTAATAACACCTTATTCTATTTCATATTTATCTATTCCATTCATTTCTTGCAAATTTCTTGTTGTTCTAAGGTGTTTCGGCAGACAAACCTGTTGAGGACCAGAGTGCTGAGTGCCTCTCCGTCCACATCTTCAGCAATGATGACCAGAGGCTTGCGATGCTGGTTGGCAATTTCCAGTGCTGGCACAATGCTCTGTACGCTGGAGATCTTCTTCTCGCTTAGAAGCACGTAAGCATCCTGGAACTCACACTTTTGGCCTGCAAACAGGGAAAAAACACTTTTGCCACTCCAGCCTTAATTCTGATACAAACATGACATTCTAAAGCAAAATACGCACCTTTAGCTGTGTTGATGAAGTAAGGAGAAATGTAGCCACGGTCGAACTTCATGCCCTCAATGATCTCAAGCTCATCATGTAGAGTTTTACCATCCTTTAAACAAGAATTGCAACCCAAGTGTAAGGTATTTTAAGGAGCAAATCATCTGTACTAAATACTACTTCTACTGTAGCAGCCTACCTTCACTGTAATAACACCCTTGCGGCCCACTTTCTTCATAGCGTTGGAGATGATGTTACCAACTTCGACGTCTCCATTGGCAGAAATAGTAGCCACCTATACCAAAGATTAAGGAGGAAAGTTAAAAAGAAAAAGAACAAAAACAACAACCATATTTAGTGCACGTTTTTTAGGCCACTTCTTACCTGAGCAATTTCCTCTGGTGTTGTGACCGGCTTGGAGAGTTTCTTGAGTTCATTGATGACTTCTTCTACTGCCATCATGACTCCTCTACGGATCTCCACAGGGTTGGCGCCTTTGCTGATAGTGTCAAATCCCTCCTTTGCAACAGCACGGGCCAAAACTGTGGCGGTTGTGGTGCCGTCTCCAGCCTCCTCGTTAGTGTTGTTGGCCACGTCCTGTACAAGCTTGGCCCCGATGTTCTTATACCTATCCTTCAGGTCAATACTTTTGGCAACTGTGACACCATCTTTGGTGACTTTGGGGCTGCCCCAGCTCTGCTCAATGATGACAGTGCGACCCTGAGGGAGAGAGGCGAGTTTAGTTGTTTTTGTCATTAATGATTACAAATGTGACACTAGGAGGAGTAACGTATTTGCTGTGCCCCTGACAACTGATTAAACTCAGCATACCTTTGGTCCCATGGTGACGGCCACAGCATCAGCCAGCAGGTCAACGCCCTGGAGCATGAGGGCACGGGCATCTGCTCCAAACTTGACGTCCTTGGCATATGCACGGGTCAGGTGTGGGGCCAGCGCCCTGCACACTGGCCTCATCTGTTTCATTACACTGGGTAAACGCAGCATTTCTATGAGAAAGAGAGCAGAAGCAGAGCTTTTTTATTCAAGTGATTTCTACATCATCAGAATAAAACAAGAATTAAAGGTGGTTTTCAGAAAAAATCCAATCATTTAGACCAGGGGCCCCATTCTCCACAACAGTTTTCAGGGGCCCTTAATCCAGTTGTTTGTGATTTACTGGATAAGAATTAGAAATAAGGATTTAAAAAATAAAACAAAAGTTTTTACTCACAACTTCAAGCTAATACAACATTTAGAGTTTGGCATAACTAGGAAAAGGGAGGAAAACAAACAACAACAACAAAAAAAAAACTATATTCTTTATTAAAATGCCCAAATAATTGTATTAATTTACATGACGTTATAAAGTTTTATAAAGTATTTTTTCAAAGGTTACAAGAAATCAATTAATCGCATCCAAAATAAAAGTATGCATATGTACATACAATTATACGTTTAAGAAACAAATGTAATATAAATTTATATTAATACATAACATAAATCATATATAAACATTAATACATTAATACACAGATACTCTACCAGTCAAAGGTTTTTGGACAGTAAGATTTTTTATGTTTTTTAAAGAAGTCTCTTCTGCTTACCAAGTTTGCATTTATTTGATCCAAAATACAGCAAAAACAGTAAAATATTATTATTATTATTTTTTTTTTACAATTTAAAATAACTGTTTTCTATTTGAATATATTTTAAAATGTAATTTATTTTTCAAAGCTGAATTTTTAGCATCGTCACTCCAGTCACATAATCCTTCAGAAATCATTCTTTGCTTTTCAGCTATTATTATTATTATTATTATTATTATTATTATTACTACTACTACTACTACTACTACTATATTAAAAACAGATGAGCAGAATTTTTGTCAGGTTTCTTTGATTAATAGAAAGTTCAGAAGAACAGCATTATTCTGAAATAGAAATTATTTTTAACATACATTAGAAATGTCTTTTATAATACATGTTAAATGTCTTGCCATTTTTTATGAATTTAAACCATCCTTGCTAATTAAAAGACACTAATTTCTGACAAGCTTTTGAATGGTATAACGTTAGTGTATAATGCTACAAAAGCTTTTTATTTCAGATAAATGCTGCTCTATTTATAGGGGCTGAAACTTCTTTAAAAAAACAAATAAAATAACTTACTCTCCAAAATCGTTTGATCGGTAGTGTACATGTAGGTTTGTGTGATTGAGAACTAGGCTAACAGGTAGCCCCGCCCAAAACCCATAGCATTGGCTGATGTTTGCAGAAGGCTATTTCTGATTGGCTAATATTCACCGATAGCGCTCTCCTGAGTTTCTTTCTTATTTGTTTACAGAACGTAGTCACATATGAGCGTGATTTCATACTTTATTGATATCTGTAAAACAGTGGAGACATTTATACATGATATTCAACCTCACCACCCCCTTTCCCCCCCAAAGCCACTGAAAAAAATTCAAGTCTTGTGTCGAGGTCACATGAGAGCAAATCCGGATGACAAAAATTAGTCTTTGCCCCCGCTGGTCCCTGAAAGCATTATATGAATGTTTGCCTGATTCATTCATTCATTAACTTAAACTCATCATCATATTTCGTATTTAAAAATATCAAAGCTTTCCCTTAAAACGTGCTTTAGAAAATATGAGGAGATAATCATCACTGGCATGGTTCACTTGGAGAGTTACTACAATGTTTCGAAAAGCCACATTATCTACCATAAAAAAGAAGGGGCAAGTTGTAAAAAGTAAGCATAACAGGAAATAATTACATTAAAATGACATCTGTTACTGTTCATGTAAAGTACACGGTCATTCAAAGCCTGTAGTGGTCTCTCATCTACCCCACGTGTGTTCAGGGCGTCACAAGGTCAAAATCACTCCGCGTCACGACAGAGACGGAAATGATCCCTTTCATCTCCATGCGTTAAAGTTACTAAGTTCCCGGGGTGTTCCTTTTGTTTTATCAAAATTAACCATTGTAAACATGCCACTGAATAAATATTCCATACATAGCATGTGTAAAATTCTTAGGCCTCAATATCATAGAATTTGCTATAGTTAGCATCCAAGCTATAATCACCACTATATGAGCTTTCTTATTTTACTAATAAAACAGTATTTAAGGAAGCAGATGACTCTGATGCATTATAATTACCAAGCAATGCATGTGAAATTCATAATATATTTGTTGCTCTCATGCCAATTATTCTGATGAGCACAATCATCATCTACCATACAATTCTAAATGTTCTAGAATGCGATAGAATTAGATGACAGCTAATTACATAGTAAGCATGCATAATGTTACTTACAACTCCACAAAACCAAATGACATTTCTGACATTACGAAATGATGTTACATGTTACATATCTGCCTCCCTGATCTCATTAATCTTTATATTACCAGGCCAATATATAGCGTTGTGCAGTATAGTATGTTTATAGGCTTTTACAAATTGATGGTAATACTGTAATTGACTTACTGCAGAGTAATCTGGAGGTGAATGAAGAGATGCGTGTGTCCGTCAGCACAGCAGACTGAATGATATAAGAAGAGGAGCCGCTTTAGAGCTGCTGCAGTTACACTGAACTCACATGTGTTCTTCATCCGGGTAACCTCCCCCCGCCCTGACATCAGAATAACACAAGATTATCAAACAATAGATATGTATTATGCTCTTAAATACATAGATGCTTTCATTTGTGTTTTCTTTTAATATCATTCAACATATTTCGTTCATACTAAAGGAAGATACAAATAAAATAAATTAAAATAGCCCATTAAATTGTCCTTATGCTCGTTCCGGGGCGTCAAGTTCGAGAATTTTCGCAGATTCTATTGGAGAAAAAAAGACGTCAGAGGTCAAACTTGTGCAACATGAAACTGTATTGCATTTTACAAATGTCTTTGATTTTGTTAAAAGTCTTATATATGATCTATTATATAAGTCAATTTACGTGTATGTATGTTGTATAATTATTGATTTAGCGTTTAGAGAGGGCTAATATTATGTTTATTTTATTATTTAGGTTCCTGTTTAGTTTTTCTTTTGCTGCCTTTCTTTTGTTATTTGTAATCCACTTCAGTTTTGCATTCTTTGTTGTCACATGTTACGTTTTAATAACTCGTAACTGTTGTATGTACTGCAACCCATAAAATATGAATTAAAAAACGGCAGTGATTAAGTGCAATGTCAAGCGTAAAAACGCTTGGTTTTCAAATAAACTGTGCTTTTGAAACAAGTAAAAATACTGAAATGTCAGTGTAACGTTTAGGCGATCAAGGAATATTCTAGATTGCTGAACGGGGGTCGGTAAGGATTACCTTTTAGCGCATGCGCAGTGCCCTTCCAGACATTTCTTCTTCACGTGGATCGCAGGAGTGAAGTGGTCCAGTGTGACTGTCTTATGCTGCTCTGCCGGACGCGCATTTCATAAAGATCAGCTAAAATGGTAAGACGTCTAAGATATTTTATCTACCTGCACCATCTGAATGCGTTGTTTCAACAATTATTTAACTCGTGTGGCTGATGTAGCGTGTAATGTTTTATAACGTTAACCCTTCATCAGTTGCAACTGCAAGGTCACGGTTAGGAATGTATTCGTGCTCTGAGTTAATATAACAAAATTATGCAACGCTAAATTTGCTACTTTGTAACGTTACGCGTAATGTTTGTGAGGAATGTTTAAAAATGAGTCCTGTCAGCAGGATTGGTGATTTCACGAACCCTGTTTGCTTTCATGAAATCTTAGCAAATCGTTGTTTTATAGACGAGTATTGTTTAAAAAGGTGGAATTTTTATGTTACAACATATACTGTTTTATTTGACAGTCTGTATGTTCACGCATATAAAGTATTTGTCTTGCAGGTATGGGTTACATCTTGCTTGTTAAAACTCAACATATTTCCATCATTATAACTTCGTGAATCAGGCTGTCATACTCTGCTAGGCTCCACGATCATTACAACCAATAGCGTTTCATCCAGATATGAACTTCCGGGTCATTTTGAATGGAGGCGAACACATGTGCATTGTGATGTACAGTGACTGTGATTCTTTTGTCTTCGGTTATATTGAGGCGTAGATATGATGTTATCTTAAGAAGAGTTAACAGTTTAGTTACCAGTATTAACCTTTTTGAAAAATTACCTTAGCATGTTAGTTAAGAATGCTTGTGCTTCATTGGCTACAAGACAATAACGTAAGACATTTGTGACGAGAATTATGAATGGCCTTTAAATGTATGATGAGGCCAGATGAAATGCAAAACTGATTCCTTCTAGAATCATCTACATTCCTAACCGTTCACAAGCCTTGGGGTTTATCATGTTGCTTGCCCTTTTGTCCTTCAGCAGGATAAGTAAACATTTACAAAACCTCCAAACTTCTCTCCTCCCCCACGCGAACCCTCAACATCTCCTATCAAACTACCCTCCCTCACGCATGACCTTCTCTCAAGGTCACACACATCTGTTCTCAGACAAGCAGCTGCTCTTGTCTTTGAAAAAAAGTCAACTTAATCAAGAACGTATAGTAGTGCATTTTAGGAAAGGCATTGCTTAGAGGCATGTTTTTGAACGTATATGTAACCAAAATATTTTTGATTGATTAATATTGTTTGAACCCCTTTGGAGATAGATTGAGAATTTAACAAAAACTGAAGAGAAGGAGGAGAGAAAATAAATAGGAATAATTTTCTCTTTGCTAGTCTGTGATGCCCCCTAGTGGTACATTTTTGGAACGCTGCTTTGTAGTGTTGCAAAACATGCTTTGACTATTTCTACACTGTACTAAGCATGCCTTTGCCCCAAAGCAGGCTTTCCGGAAATTTCTTCCCATGTTCGACCGTGTGTTGGTGGAGCGGTTAGCTGCAGAGACTGTGACGAAAGGAGGCATCATGATTCCAGAAAAGTCTCAAGCCAAAGTGCTGCAGGCTACAGTGGTGGCAGTGGGTCCAGGCTCCACCAGCAAGGTAGCTCTCTTAGAAATTTATATTTTATGATCTGATTTAAGCATTTTCTTTACAGTGTGTGTGATACATGCTGTACCTTAGAGTTTAAATGCTGTCTGTTTTTCAGGATGGGAAAGTAACACCTGTCTGCGTCAAAGTTGGGGATAAAGTTCTGCTGCCGGAGTACGGAGGAACTAAAGTTATTCTTGAGGATAAGGTTAGAACATTTGACATGATTGGATCATTTGTTGTTAATTGTATCCCTATATACACTACCAGTCAAACGTTTTTCGACAGCAAGATTTGTAATGTTGTTTAAAGAAGTCTCTTCTGCTCACCAAGCCTACATTTATTTAATCCAAAGTACAGCAAAAACAGTACAATTGTTATAATTTTTTTACTATTTAAAATAACTTGATTCTATGTGAATATGTTTTAAAAAGTTATTTATTCATGTGATTCAAAGCTGAATTTTTAGCATCATTGCTCCAGAGATATGATCCTTCAGAAATCATTCTAATATTCTGATTTGCTGCTCAAAAAACATCTATTATTATTTATTATGTTGAAAACAGCTGAGTAGAATTTTTTCATGTTTCTTTGATGAATAGAAAGCTCAGAAGAACAGCATTCATCCGAAATAGAAATGTTTTGTAACATTATAAATGATCAATTTCAAGCATCCTTGCTAAATAAAAGTGTTAATTTCAGTAATCCCCAGGCTTGGTGAGCAAAAGAGACATCTTTAAAAAATATAAAAAATAAAAAAAAAATATAAAAAATAAAAAAAATACATTTTACTTTGCAGAAACTTTTGACTGGTAGTGTTTGTCTTATTATTAGTTTATATATATATATATATATATATATATATATATATATATATAAACCCATTTTAAAGCTCTTGGCATTTTATTATAGACCTTAGTCACATTAGACACCATAATGAATTTAATAGATGAAAACGAGGCTGTGAGTTTTTTTTTTTTTTCCTGGAGAAGACATGTAACCAAATTATGTTTATAATTTGTATAATAGTGACTTGATTTTACATGTTATTTTATTTTCCAGGACTATTTCCTGTTCCGGGATGGAGATATTCTTGGCAAATATGTAGATTGAAGTCTGCTTGTTCAACCATCTGTGTCATTCTGGAGCTCATAGAGAAAATGATTGTTCCATGTTTGTTTTCTTTTTTTCTATGTCATTCAATTGTAAATAAGTATGATCAAGTTTTGTTTAAAATAAAGTGATCTTGATGTTTCATTCTTGATGCTTCTTCATGGAACAGTTTGGAATTGAACATGTAAATGCTGAAACATATATATGGACTGTCTAAACTGTGTGTATTTGGATACACAAAAAGAATTGCAATTACTTTATATTCCATATTCATGAATGGTTCACTTTAGTGTTTGGTCAAGTATGAACTGTGTTCTTTAACTCTAACTTTGTAGAAGTTTATAATGGAGTCAGATGGTTTTTTTATGTGATTATAAAGTAATTAGTGATCTAATTATAGAGGTTGAAAATTCCTGTTTTACATAACTTTTTATTCCCTGAATAATTTCCTCTGAGTTATAATTACGTGCTGCAGGTTGTAATCAGAAGGTATAACTAAAATAATTATAGTATTGTGCCTTCTGAAAGTGACCAGACTCCTAGACCTTTTTATCACAATTATATAAAAAGTGTTTTCAACTGCCATGACATTTTTATTCATTAAAAATGATAAAAAAAATATTAAATAAATGGCTTTGTCTTATTTGACATGGTTTAGAATATCGATAGGTACACATATACTATATTAACAAATAAATGTAAAAAGGAAAGAAACAAAAATTTAGTAGCACACTTGGAAATTGGCTTCACATTGGCTATTATTTAAATATTAAAGAAAAAAAAGCACACTAAAAATGCATAGAAATAAATATGAATGGACCCAAGTCTATGTGTTTGTACAAGAAGGTCCTTGAATCATTAAAAAAATAAACTTAATGGCTTATAGTCCTTGCAGTACTCAGTCAGGTCTTTATGGAGTAGCTAGATGGAAGGAGTGAAAGCCAAATGAGATGCCACCTGGAGTTTCCCCACAGGAGCCAGCTGCCTAAACGGCTTATTACAGTCATCTATTTTTTAAAGACTGGTCATAACATTTTTTAAAATTCAGTTGCTTCAAATCTTTGATTCAATTATGAGAAAAAAAGTGAGAATGATTATCCCTTGGCTAACCGTTATTGGTCAGACTACTTTTTAAAGGGATACTTCACCCAAAAATTAAAATTCTATCATTAATTACTTACCCTCGTGTCGTTCCAAACCAGTAAGACCTTCGTTCATCTCACAACACAAGATATTTCTGAAGAAATCCCAAAGCTTTCTGACCCTGCATAGACAGCAGTGTAACCGAAATCTTCCCAAGCTCAGAAACTACTAAGGACATCGCTAAAACAGTCAATGTGACATCAACCGTAATTTTATGGCGTAATACAAATGACATTCATACAATTTAACTGTGACTTCATTTATTGTCTAATATTCGGTTACTGTATCTGAGCTCCTCCTGTAGTAGCTCTACTCGTCCATTGGGGGCGCGCTGTCAATCAAACTCTAAATCTGTCGAGATGGTCATGGCGGAGGGCACAGCTGTTCTGAGGAGGAATAGACCAGGCACCAAGGCGAAGGTAAAATGAACAGCGAACAACGCTTGAAAACGTTTTATAAACTCAAATCTGTTCGTAGAGCATATTCTAATGTCATAATTACTTAAAAAACGTTTTGTTCTCCTGCGAGCGGAAGCCGCAGATATGCTAAAGAGCTAAGCTAGCAGTTAGCCGAGAAAACTAATGATTCCTAAAATGAAGCTTTTAGCTAAATATCATTTAAAATTTAATTGGTCATGATAGAATTTATTTTTGCTTTTGAAAGTACTTGTATATGTAGTGAAGTATGAGGCAGGAGGTGTCCGAAATCGTAGACTTTCATGATCTAGGTATTTGGCGAGCAGCTAGCTAGCAGCCGTCTGGAGTACCCGGATGAACATCACTACTAATGTTCAAATACATTAAATTAATATATTTAAAACGCAGTTAACTTAATATACGATTATATGTCTGAGTCATACAGCTTTCAGCTATTATACACTGCTGCTTTCAGTCACTAATACATCTAGAAATTGACATAACCATTGGGACATTTTACTATGTTTGTTTGCTGTAGATACAAACTATGGTTGCAACGTAGGATAATGTAATAAATTGTCAAAAAGCTTGGAAAGATGTATATAACGTACATAAAACATGTACTGTCAGCAGCAATTGCTTAATAGTGGTATTGAATGTTCTAGTGTTGTTTCTATTAAAGTGTTGTTAAAACCCTGGTTTTATTTTGTCTGTTAGGACTTCTATAACTGGTCTGATGAGTCTTTTGAAGAGATGGACAGCACACTGGCAGTGCAACAGGTGAGGGCTTTTCTTATTTCATTAAATCACTAAAGGAGATTTTTGACAGGTGCTCTGTTTCAGACTGTGGCTGTCAAGCTTCAAAAGTGGCTAAAAACACTGTTATATTGACGTTTTTAAGCAGTACAGTAACTTTATATGAGAAACAGGCTGATGGTATGGTTGATGGTATTTGCTGAAGATCGTTATATTTTGAAGTCATCTTGTTCACTTCTGTCCTGTGTTTTATATTGTGATTTTAAAGTGGTTATTAATGATTCTTTCTATTCCTTTTCAGTATATTCAGCAGAACATTCGCTCAGATTGTTCTAACATAGAGAAAATTATGGAGCCTCCAGAGGGACAGGATGAGGGGGTGTGGAAATATGAACATCTCAGGTATATTAATAGTATAAATGTCTGATCCTTCTTTTCATCTTTAACATAATGTATGTTGTAATGACGTATGTAGTTTTTAATGACAAAATGGTCAAAATAACTACTATGTACTTGCATTAATTTGTCGTATTGCAAAATATTTTTGCTGCTATTGACCTGGGAGATGGTTTTGTGGCATGGATAGCATTATGGGTGTGTTAAAGGGTAGGGCCAACAGTCTAAATAACTGTAATTACAGAAATTAATTAAAGCAACTACATACTATGTTTATCAATATACATACAACATAAAATCATGTATGAACGCAATAAGGGTGTTATTTATTTAAATGTTAGTATACATTAGTTTAAGACACTTAATATAAAGTGGGTCTACAAAATGTTTTTCAGATGCTCTTTGTTGCTTTGTCTTAGGAGTTGTTTAATTGTGTAAATTGTACATATTTTGTTTTTTATACATATGTAGACAGTTCTGTTTGGAGCTCAATGGCTTAGCAGTTAAACTGCAGGTAATTATCTTTATATATACTTTATATATCACAAATAACTCAAGTAGTCTGTGCTGCACTGTTAATTTAAATGTAACATGTATTGTCACATACCAGGTTGTTTTAGTTGTCTTAAGTCTTCAAAGTTTTCTTCAGATATTTCTGAAGAGAATACAATGATGTGTGATGTCTTTGTTCCATAGAATGAGTGTCATCCTGACACGTGTACCCAGATGACTGCCACTGAGCAGTGGATCTTTTTGTGTGCTGCCCATAAGACTCCCAAAGAGGTGTGTCTATGACCTTCTGATAGAAATGAAAAGTTTACATTTGAAATTAGCTTTGTAGTCAGATAGATAGATGTATGAATTTCAAGAGCTGACATTATCTGTAGATAATGTCTGTGATTAATCAGATAAAAAGGCCATATGTTATTTTTTCAGGTTTTTCATGCACAGAATGTGTTTAATGTGATAATCAATTATTTTGATTATTAATTATTATCGATCAGTTGTTGCCCTCCTAATGAATTTCTTAAAAGGACTGAATTGCAGAAGCTAAAATGGATGATTGTGTCTTATGTTGATTTGTTTGTTTTCTGTGGCTCACAGTGCCCTGCCATTGACTACACAAGGCACACTCTCGATGGAGCTGCGTGTCTTCTCAACAGCAACAAGTATTTTCCCAGCCGGTGAGTTATTGAACATCTAATCCATTAAAGCAGGGGTGTTCAGTGCTTCTTCTGGAGAAAGAAGTCTGGAGTCTTCCTGCACACCTTTTTGGGCGAAATAATGAGAATCTTTAACCGTATTCTTTACGTGCCATTAGGCATGGCAGTGATACACATCACCGAATAGTAATTAGGGTCTTCAACCTTTACAGTTTTCCATATCACCGCATGATGAATTAATAATTCCAATTTGCAACTACTAACATATATATATATATATATAATATATATATATATATATATACATATATATTATATACACTTTTATATATGCAGTACATCATGAATTTCTGTAATGATGTTCCTAGAAAAGCACTTCACAAATGAGTAGATTTGAGCACCCCTGGATTACTTAGTTCATTTCTACAATAACTGCAAACAGGCTATTGATGTTTATGAAACCGCTGATCCTCTCACATTTCTTTCCGTATAGCGTCAGCATTAAGGAATCATCTGTGGCCAAACTGGGCTCGGTTTGCCGTCGCATCTATAGGATCTTCTCCCATGCTTACTTTCACCACCGCCAGATTTTTGACAAGTATGAGGTAAGCGAGATAAATTATGTAATTCATAAGCATGTATATTTCTATGGAAACCTGTTTCCGCCACTGAATAAAAAATAAAGAACTGTGACTTGAATCTCACAATTCAGCCTTTTTTTTCTCAGAATTGCGTGATACAAACTAGCAAATTCGTACTTTTTTTCTCAGAATTGTGACAAACTCGAAATTGCGAGTTATAAGCTCACAGGTCTGACCTTTTTTTCTCAGAATTGCGTGATGTAAACTCACAGTTGCAAGTTATAAAGTCAGAACTGCAAGATATAAACGGAATTGCGAGGGGAAAAAGTCAGAATTGCAAGCTATAAACTTTGTCAGAATTGCGAGGAAAAAAGTCAGAAATGGGGGATATAAACTTGGAATTGCGAGGGGGAAGAAGTCAGAATTGCAAGATATAAACTTGGAATTGTGAGAAAAAGTCAGAATTGTGAGATATAAACTCAGAATTGCAAGAACTAAACTCAGTTGTGAGGAAAAAAGTCGGAATTGCAGAATATAAACTTAGGACTGTGAGAAAAAAGTCAGAATTGCAAGATATAAACTTGGAACTGCAGGAAAAAAGTGTCAGAATTAAAATATATAAACTCAGAATTGCGAGATATAAACTTGGAATTGCAGGGGAAAGGTTTCAGAATTACAAGATATAAACTTGGATTTACAAGAAAAAAGTCAGAAATGGGGGATATAAACTCGCAATTGCGAGGAAAAAAGTCAGAAATGGGGGATATAAACTTGGAATTGTGAGGAAAAAGTTGGAATATAAACTCAGGACTGTGAGGGGAAAAAAGTCAGAATTGCAAGATATAAACTCGGAATTGCAAGAAAAGTGTCAGAATTAAAAAAATATAAACTCGGAATTGCGAGGAAAAAAGTCAGAATTGCAAGATTTAAACTCAGAATTGCAAGGGAAAACTTTCAGAATTACAAGATATAAACTTGGATTTATGAGAAGAAAGTCTGAATTGTGAGGGAAAAAAAGTCAGAAACTTGGGATATAAACTCGGAATTGTGAGGGGAAAAAAAGTCAGAACTGCAAGAAATAAACTCAGATTTGCAAGGAAATAAGTAAGAATTGTGGGATGTTATCTTGGAATTGCGAGAAAAAAGTCAGAATTGTGAGATACAAACTCATTTGCGAGAAAAACGTCAGAATTATGAGATACAAACTTGGATTTGTGAGAAAAAAAGTCAGAATTGCAAGAAATAAACTTGGAATTGCGAGGGAAAAAGTCAGAATTAAAAGATACAAACTCGCATTTGCGAGATAAAGGTCAGTTGCTTTATATCGGTGCTGTACATTGCAGTTAATATCATGCAATTCTGCAATTAGTTTTCATGTAATTAGTTGATATCATGCAATTCTGACTTTATAACTCACAATTGCAAGAAAAAAGTCTGAATTGTGAAATAAAAACTCACAATTACCTTTTTTTACAATTTTTATTCAGTGGCAGAAACAGCCTTACATACATTTTAAGAAATGGAATATCGGCTCTGGTCCAGAACCTACTGCATTGCTTATGTCGGCGTCATTTCAAAATCAAAGCTTTAAAAGCTTTTTGGTAATAAAACGTTTTTACCAAATATTTTACCAAGTATTTGTGTTCCGCTTAACAGAGCAATTGTGATCAGGAATTGCTGCCCATTGGGAATGTTTTCAGTTCGTCACTAATGAGATTTCTGTGAGGTTCATATGTTCATAAGCAGATCAGGGTTTTTGTTATTACTTCATTTAAAGTGGATGTTAAGCATGATAATGACAGTGGTCATGACAAAGCAACTACTGTTCATTCAAACAGCACTTCCTGCAGTGGTCAGTAGGAGGCATCTTCAGACAGTTTCTTAAAAAAGACTGTTAGAACAGCATCAAGTAGACCTTTTATCAAAAATCATCTCTTTCCCACAGAACGAGACTTTCTTGTGTCACCGCTTCACTCGTTTCGTGATGAAGTACAACCTCATGTCTAAGGACAACCTCATCGTGCCCATCCTGGAAGAGGAAGTCCAGAGTGCCACTGCTGGGGAAAGTGACGCCTGAGCTGTGCGTCTTGTGCATTTTGAGCCTCCAGCATCCATACGGCAGAGGCGTGCAACTTAAGTCATTTGACATTTGTTACTTTTCCACTCACTAATACTTCATTTGATCCAAATTTCATCATTCAGCTGTAACAATCAATCGAAATGTAACATCAGCAGCTCCTTGTACATATCTCACTCCATCTCCATTGTAAATCCTGCTTAACCAATAAGAATTTCCTTTCTTTTTTTCTTTCCCTCTCTCGACTATAAGCGAGTCTGGTGATATTCACCCTGTCTTTTCCCTCGTTGTTAAGTTATTACATGGGTGGAGGGCTCTTATCCAGCCCACTTTGTCCTTTTTTTTTAAATAAACTAAAATGTATGGTATTTTCATTATGTCAATTGTTAATAAAAGACTTGTACCTAGTCTACGCTTATGCGTTAACTTTTTACGCCATGTTTAACTGCTAAGTGAAGACAAACAGCCATTTAATACGAGGTAAATACCTATTTAATAAAACATTACAAAAACATGTTCAAATACTACAGTTGGTAAATAATACTGCTCAGTTCTGGCATATTAGAATATAATGTTAAAGAAACATCTCATTCGGTTCTCATGGCTTTAGCATTTACAGCAGCTTGATAGTCTGATTTGCAAACTAAAATGTGCTTATTTATATTCTGCTGTTCCTCAGAAAGGGACAAACATTGTCAAGGCAACATAAGACGTGAAAAATAGAACTTTAACACGGTTAAAATTCTACAACAACTCTAAGGTGGCACCACTGCAGCTCAGTTTGAAAAATCCAGACGGATAAATTGAATTTGAGCACCAAGCTGTGTAGAGCTAGTCAGTTTATACTAAACAAAACAAAGTACCCTGCTCATTGTCCCATAGCAGTTATCAAACTGAAATGTTGCCACTTAACATGCAAATCAAAGTGTATTACCGTTCCCTTTTGGATGGTGTGAAGAAATGCCCAGGAGATTAACATACAAATTCAGCTCTAGCACCACTTGAGCTCATGGCACAGATCAGATAAACCAGACTACAGCATCAAATTCAACATTTAGTACAGGCTAGTTCATGATCTCCAGCTTACAGAGCATACGCATTTCCGTTAAACTCTGGCATCCCAAGCGAAATGGAGCAATCCTTTCGTTTTGACTCCAAAGACTGGAAAATTTCTGCAAGAAAACGTAAGCATGTCGCAAATCTGTACACCAAATAAACGTCCGCGTCCTGCAGAGGGGTTGTTTGGACACTCTGTTCCTGAATTTGTCACACTGAACCAATGCAGGTGTTAGAACAAACAACTGAATTGTCAGCTGGTTTGGAGTATAAAAAGGAACAGGAAAAAGAATAGCAAAAAATAAACCGTGAGGAAGGACACTCACAGTGATAAGGAAAAACAGAGTGTTGGAGCTTGACATTGAGACAAATGTGATATGAACTGAACACTGTGCGAGTGCTGTGAAATACTGTTAATGCAAATAACAGTGAATTTCAGTGCTGTTTTTGATACTTTGTGTCAAAGTATCGTTGAACATGAACTTTGTGCTTTCAATTACAAATAAAGAGTAAATAAAACTGACCTCTACGATATGTTATGGCTTGTTAAAAAATTATTTACAAAACGTTAAAAGTGCTTTGAGTCCGTTTCTAATACGGGAACACAAATCTCTTGTTGTCTGGTGACGTGGGAAATTCTAGACCGTTCTTCGTTGAAGATTTCTGACAGGACTTAAAGAAATTGCGTATTTGAGTTGGTCCATCACATACAGGTGACTTCTGCAGCCCCGTCGTCTGGCTCAAATCCTCCCTCATCTAGATGGGACAGCGCACTGGGATACCCCCCTCCAAACACGGGGAAACCACCGATTCCCCCTGAACATGGAGACGAGAGCTCTGTGTGCGGTTCGTCCACGCCTCGACTCACAGAGTGACTGCACACCTCTCGTCGCGTGGATCCCTTCGGGAACAAAAAAACAAAAGGGTTGAGATATAAAATATGGCAATTTTTGGGAAATTTGGAGAACCATTGGATTAAAAGGTTTATATGTCCTTAATGGTTTTGTTTCTTATTCATTAAAAAATAAATAAATAATTTAAAAAGTCAGCGCTGATGGCCTTGTGGGCAGCGCACCAACATATAGCGCTGTTGTACTCCGGGCGTCCCGAGTTCGAAACCCGGCTCATAGACCTTTCTAGAATCCCGCCCCCCTCTCCCACTTTGCTTTCTCTCACTGGTATACTGTCCTATCAAAATAAAAAGGCGAAAATTGCCGCCCCACCCAAAAAAGGTTGTGACTTATTGTTAACTGAAAAAAAAAAAAAAAAAAAAAAGACTAATTAATAATAAAGCTAAAATTAAATAAATATTAGAAAGGAAATGTAGAAATGTTGCAGTGTTATTTTAGTATGGTTATTAAACTAATATAGTTGTTGTTTATTTTAATATTTTTCTGTTTTATTTTAGTTTTAGGAAATTATTTTAAGATTTATTTTTGGCATTTTGCCCTTTATTATGATAGCACAGTTAAGTATTGACAGAAAGTGAAGTGGGAGAGAGAGAAGGGAACGGGATCAGGGAAAGATCCGCGAGTTGGGACTCGAACTCGGGACACTTAAAGCTACAAGAAATTTATGTTTTTTTTTATTATTATTATTAGATGTTTTTTAATGTCTATATAGTTTTTATTCATTGGTTTTAGTTAATAATTTAATCATTTAGTTAATAATTCAAGGTCAACTAAACAGAAATGAGAATAGGTCTCTTGGCTACTAGCCGAAATAAAAGAGTGTAATATTTTAAATTGAGTTAACATTTAATTTGTTTCAAGTAACGATATTGTTTATTGTTTTAGTTGATGATAAACCGTCTGATAACTAGCCTAAAATTAAAAACAAAATCAAATTAAACCTAAAAAGTAATTAAAAAAACCCTAATAAAAAGCACAACAAAAATCACTAAAGTAATAAAATAAAAACTAAAAATATAAAAATAAAAGCCAATTTAAAATAGTAATAAATACAATAACGGTATATATAAATATAATACCAAAATAACAATGGTTTGTGAATCGTTGTTCAAAATAATTTTTATACAAGTTATTTTTAGTGGTGGGCAACGATTAATCACAATTAATCATACAAAATAAAAGTTTTTGTGTACATAATATATATATGTGTGTACTGTGTATTATGTATATATAAAGACATACAGTATATATTTAGAAAATATTTACATGTATATATTTATATTCACAATTTATATTATATATAAATATATTTAATATATAAACAACATTTTTCTTACATATATGCTTGCATAATAAATATTACATAATAAATTATACATAATAAATATATACAGTACATACACATATTACGTACACAAAAACATTTATTTTGGATGCGGTTAATAGCAATTAATTGTTGCCCAGCACTAGTTATTTTAAAATGATAGTTCACCCAAAAATTCTGTCATTAATTACTCACCCTCATGTCATTCCATAGAAAACGCATGCATATGCATTGTGGTACTCTCCAAAATGGTGCTACGGTGATGCGGAGCAGAAGAATTGTTGAATAAAGCGGTTATTGTAGTTTTTTGCACACAGAAAGTATTCTCGTAGCTTCAAAACATTACAGATAACCCAATGATTTCACATGGACTGCTTTGTCGAGGTTCTTTGTACCTTTCTGGACCTTGACTTTGATAGGACCCTGGCCGTCTATGGTGGGTCAGAGAGCTCTTTAATTTCATAAAAAATATCTTAATTTGTGTTCCAAAGATGAACGAAGGTCGACATGAGGGTGAGGAATTAATGACAGAATTTTCATTTTTGGGTCAACTATCCTTTTAAGTAGTTAATTTTAGCTGAACTATGACTTTAAAAGTTAGTCTTTCTCACAAAAATGGACTGTAAACAGTAAACAGTGTCTCTGAAGCATGTCTGGTAGACTACATTTCAAGAAAAGCAAAAGAATACAAATTTAATTGTGAAATGACATTAGCAAACAAGTACCTGGTTGTGCTGTGGTACCGTTTGGCCTTTGACGGGTCTTTGCAGGAAAACAACTTGCTTAGTGGCAAGATTCCCGTCGCTGCAGGAAAAGGGAGGAGGAGGGAAAAAAAAAAAGTGTCAGCTTGGGATATGATGATGAGGTGTAAAATAAACATGATTATATGGCTTGTACTGTGAGGGTCCCACCTGTCATGGCGAATAATTGGGGTTGGCAGCACACAAGTGAGCAGCCAGCCGAATTCTGCTAACGTGTGGAGCAGTGGACCATAGTCTGTCTTTACATCTGAACCCTGTGACACACAGGAAACCAATAAAAACAACATAAAATGGCATTCACAATACCCTTATCTTTCATCATGTGAAATGTGACACCTTTTAGATATTTCATACGTGCAGTCGTACCTCTATAACAGTCCACTGTTCCACTACAATAGTGTCATTGGCAGGTGGCGCTGTGTTTTTCTCCTCATAGACAAACAGCCCCTCTAGAGACCTGGGCACTGGCTCACCTTTAAAAACAAATATTAAACATCTACATCATACTGTAGAAACTAATAAATGACAGTTCACAGCTATATTTTTACACTGTTATGTCTGGATATGTACATGTATGTCTGAATGTTGATTTAATCATTCAAATACCTAATGTGGAACATGAGTAATATAGATAATTGCATTTTATCATTATTACTCAGATCTGAAGGTTCAGAGTGAGTGTTTATAATGCAGGAGACTATTTTATTCTGATATTCTATATTTTCACCCACTGAACCACAGAGACATTATTTGTAGGTCTCATTTAGTCAGTGCTGGAAGTGTGTCAATGACCTACAAAAGATAATGAAACTGAACTACTTATAAGACAGCAAGATAAATCCATGTGCACCTACATGTGTGGAGAGGAGAAAAGTGATAAGAGTGAATAAGATTGTAGAGCAAACACTGGAAAGATTACAGAGATAGTTTTTGCAATTTGATTATACATCCTTTATAATATATACAGGTTGACAACATGTACACACATGTACTACTGTTCAAAAGTTTGGGGTCAGTGAGAATTAAATGATAATATATAATAATAATAATAATAATAATAATAATAATAATAATAATAATAATAATAATAATAATAATAATAATACTACAGCTGAATGCCGTGTTGAAAGGGCCCTCGCACATGGGCACATCACTACCCAGTGGCTTTAGAAAAACAGTGAAAGGTGGGCAATATGCATTTATAGTGCTAAAAACAGAAGGAATATATCAGTCATTTAGATGTGCCAAACTTCCTGCTACCAGCTGGTGGTGCTATGACTATAACTGGCCACTGGCATGTAGAGGTCTTTAGGCCAGCACTTTCATAAAACATATGAAGTTTGGTGCAGACTGCACATGGTATGTTTGAGTTAGTGCAAAGCATGACGTACCCTGTTGCCAACAGGTGGTGCTATGTTTATAACTGAATATTGGCCTTTAGATGTCTTCAGGCCAGGACTTTTTTCGAACGTGAAGTTTGGTGCAGACTGGACATTGCATGTTTACATTTTTGTAAAAAAAGTCATTTCCTGTTGCCAGCAGATGGAGCTATGATTATAAAAGAATACTGGCCTTTAGATGTGTTCAGGCCAGAATTCTTATTGAACATGTCAGCCGACAGCACCTATTCCCATGGCGAAACTTCGAACTTTGTCAGGCAGCAACGGACACACCCTTTAACGAAAATCCAATTTTTCTTCGGAATTTAACATTGCAAAGGCCTTTAGATTAGACTGACCAACTACAATGTTGATGTCATTAAATATCAATGAGGAGTTCATTAGAGTGAGAGAACATGACACTTCCTGTTGCCAGTAGGTGGCAGTATGACTACTGAACTGAATATGGTCATGTGTTCAGAACTCTTATCAAAAGTGAATTTTGGTGCAGATTGGACATTGTATTTCTGAGTTATAACAACTTACTGTTTCATGGCGAAACAAAGTTTGTCAGGCCACCACGGACATGCCCGTCAATGAAAACTTAAGATCTCTGCACTTTAAATGTCACAAAGGGCTATAGATTACACTGACTAAATTTGGTGTTATTAAATACACCAAACGGCAAAAATTCAAAATAACAACCTTCTGGCTGGGTTTCGAACTTCGTACAAGGGGAATTTTTTGTAGGTATTGGTGTGTTACATGCGTCTACTGAATTTCATACATGTGTGTGAAACACAGCCCAGGGGGCACTTTGTTGAAATTTCATAGGTGGCGCTATCGAGCCATTTTGCCACACCCACTTCTGAGGAAGAAGAACAATCTGAACAATTCCAATAGGGTGCTTGAATCATGGGTGTTCGGGCCCTAAATACTTATTCAGCCAGGATGTATCAAACTGATCAAAAGCGACAGTAAAGACATTCGTTTTTTTTTTTTTTAAATGCTGTTTTTTGAACATTCTATTAAATCAAAGAACGCCTACAAATTATTTAGCATAAATATTAGCTCCAAATTAGCATATTTTAAACAATTTCTGAAGAATCATGTGACACTGAAGACTGGAGTAATGACTGCTGAAAATTCAGCTTTGTCCTCACAGGAATAAATTATATTTTAAAATAGAAAACAGTTACTTTAAATTGTACTAATATTTTAAACATCATATACAGTATACACATATTAAAAATATACATATGGGAACATATGACATGAGAAGAAAGTGAGCAAGATTATAGCACAACTAAACTGCTTTTTATGTTTTTTTACTAAAATTTACTAGCTCCAGATGTCTCAAACACACACACACACAAACACACATCTGATTTAGCTCCTATTAGTCTGGTGCGAAACAGGAAGCATGGTCGTGAGGTTAGGGACGTGAGCTCTAAATTTAGTTCTGGTGGGAGACAGGAGAAGGGAAACATGGCTTTGGTTAAAGATAGAGAGATGTGGAGAATGTATAAAGACGAGGATTAAAAAGATGATGTCTGAGAATGAAAAGATGCACAAACAGCAAAGAAAATCAGATGACAGGGGCTCTAGAATGGTCAAAACAATCAGTTAACTCCTTGTATGACAATCTTAACGTCTTCCTTAGGAAGAACTAAAGAGGATGTTTTCATCTTCCTTTCACAAACACAAACATGTCAGGCGGAAAAACAACCAGTTCGGGGAATCAAATCGTGGCGGTCAAAAATAAGTCAGAGAACTACCTTTTGGTGTGTCCCAGTATACAAAGGAGTCGACCAATGACCAGCCCTTGCGGTAATAAGCTGCGGTCAATTCCAGCCAATCAGCTTCTAGGGCACTGACAACTTGGCCCTTCCTGGACACGCGCATGGACAGCGCCCCTTGGTGGTAACAGCAGGCCAGAGAGTCCAGCGGGGCACAGCCTGGAGCCCAGGAGTGAAACAGCACCAGCAATCTCAGGTCTGTAAACGATAGTGAGTCTCAAGTTTTGTATGACCAATGCAACCTCAAAATCTTTGGTAAATTAAGTCATGCAGTGATCATTGCACTAGACACCATTTTTAATAGGTCAAACTATCAGTCCATCTACCATAACTAATAAGTGTAACAGGGCAGATAAATGAGGTACAGTACTTGTGTTAAGACACTAATAGCCTCTGACTGATCTTAATCTCACATGTGGCCCCGAAATGGTTGCCATGGAGAATCAAGAGGCTGGTATAATGCCCAGAGGGTGAGGAGACACTGCGGCTCCACAGAGGACAAAGATATTACAGGGTTAAACCAAATTAAACTGACACCACTCAAATGTAAAAAAAGAAAATAGACTTTATTAGTCTGAATAAGGCTCTAAAAATATACGCTGTAGTTACTATAACAATGCCTCTCTTTGTTAATATGATTTAAAAAAAAAAAAAAAAAGCTTCTTTGACTCCGAGGTGAAAAATGACATGTTCTTTGTGAGTTTCACCCAATTGTGAATGATTCAAAGCATTATAGTCAATCTATGGATCTAATTTAAAGGGGACATCGTATTGCCCATTTTCCACAAGTTAGTAAGATTCTTTGGGGTCTTCGTGAAATGTCTGCATCATACTTTGGTTAAAATTCCTCAATGGTTGTGTAAAACAACACATTTTTACCTTTTAAAAAACAGCTCTGTTCACAACGACCCATTTCGGTGCAAGTCTCTTTAAATGATAATGAATTGCTGCTCACTCCACCCCTATCTTACATTTTTGGTATATTTGGTGGCATTACAATCAAAAACAAAACAAATACACTGCGTCCGCAGTGGCTCTGATGTCAACAGTAAATGAAGACTCTTATGTTCACTTTTACATCCAACTACAAAACACCTGCATTGCTTACGAGACGTTGTTGCTGCAGCTGCTCAAGCGTGGAGAAAATTGCAGACAGCGCATTACTGGCTCAGGGGGCGGAAATATACTAATACAGGACAGTCTGTCAGCGGTGTGGGCGGGGCCTGAGCTGTATGATGTCATGCTGTTTAGAAAATCAAAACAGCTTGATAATTGAGACTTTTTAGTTTTTTTGGGAAAAAAAAAAAAAAAATTGAATGGATTGAATGGATTTTTATCATTGGAGGGTGGTTGTGTCCACACACTGCTAAGACACATTTATATGCAAACACCATGTAAAAGTGAATTTTGCAATTCATGTCCCCTTTAAAACTTAAATATTGTTTCATAAGTTAGACTTCAGATGGTCCATAATGAGATTAGAGGAACATCTTACCTGGGCTGTAGCCACGGCCCTCTAGATCTCCATCTCCAGGTGGTGTGCGAGGAGGGGTGCGCGGCGGGGAACGGCAGCCCCTCCTGGGACTGGGCACTCTACCATTACACCCTCCTCCTCCAGCCTGCTGGAGCACTGACCCCACGAATCTCACGCCACCCCTTGCATAGCTGTTCACCTGAGGACACACACAAAAAAGACACACGGTTATTCATCTTTGGAACACAAATTAGGATATTTTTGATGAAATCCGAGAGCTTTTTGACCTGCATAAACCGCAGTGCAACTGAGACATTCAAGGCCCAGAAAGGTAGTAAGGACATCATTAAAATAGTCCATGTGACATCAGTGGTTCAACCGTAATTTTATGAAGCTACGAGAATACTTTTTGTACGAAAGGAAAACAAAAAAAAACTGACTTTATTCAACAATTTCTTCTCTTCCCTGTCATTTAGTATTCTCGTAGCTTCATAAAATTCTGGTTGAACCACTGATGTCACATGGACTATTTTAACAACGCCCTTGCTACCTTTCTGGGCCTTGAATGTGTCAGTTGCTTTGCTGTCTATGCAGGGTCAGAAAGGTCTTGGATTTCACAAAAAAATATCTTAATTTGTCTTGCGAAGATTAACAAAGTTTCTGAATTGTTTGAAACGACGTGAGGGTGAGTAATTAACAACAAAATTTCCTTTTTGGGTGAACTATCCATATATAATTCCTTCTTGTGGTGGGGCCAGCGGAAACTGTGGCAAGACTTGTAAAACCTGAACTAATGACTGAACTGGTATGGCAAAAACATGACTAAATAAATTGTAAAATGTAAAATTGTTGACACTGTAAATGATATGGACAACAGACAAAAGCATCTGAAATGAAAACACGAACCCTGTCTATGAGCAGTCTCACTGTGTCACTGGTCAGAGATTCTCCGGGCAGTGGCCACTCCTCCACTCGCAACACTGGCAAGCTGTCAATCATTGGCACGGCATGATTACTGCAACCACACAAACAAACAAGGACAAACAATGCGTTTTAAACTCACTGCATGAAAACATTATGCACATTTTATTATTGCTGACATTTGCAGTTCTTGACATGTCATCCATTAGCAAAGTATACAAATGCTAAGATGTTTAACCCTTCTGACCCCAACTGACCACATCGGTCAATGGTTTAATAAGAAACCAGCATCAAAGAAATCTGGTTTCAAACTCATTCAAGTGAACTTCAGATGTAAGCAAATTTTTGAGTACAAAATTGAAATTAATTAAGCAGGCCTTTTTAAATTAATATCTGTCAAGTCTATTTCTAGTCCATTAGACAGTATTTTATTCTTTCAAGCAACCACAGAATAGTACAGTTGGATACAACAGGATGCAAAGATACTTATATGCTGCTTTTGTTCAAGAAATTACCAGATGGAGGCATCTTAGTAGACAGGAAGTCAAGCAAACAATGGATATGCTTGGATGCCACAGCCTGAGAAAGCAACCTTTTTAGGTTTCACTGCCATTGTCTTTGCTTAAAAGTGCATTCAAGATTATGCTCACTGGATTCAGACATCAATCATACAGTACTCCCAGGAGTTGGCATTAAACAGCTCAAGGTTTTTCACACCACAACATACTACAACTGTCCCAGACTTTACTTTTAAATAATTTACAGCATCACAGTTGAAACTAGCCTGTCTAGTTCCTCCTCTGCTTCTTTGCTGGTTCTCATTGGTTGCTGAAAAACTACACTGTTGTCAGGGGCTTCTTATATCTTAAATTTAACCCACATCTGTACCCCAGTATGACTTCACACAAGCCCCGCCCACTCCAGCTAGACAGTCTGAGCTGCCACTATGATCTTATTAAGTATTTATGCTGTCTCATTAAAAGTTAATTATTTACTTGGAAGGAGCTGGTCAGGGGTTTTGGGGTACAAAATAGGGGGTGCAATGGTGAGGTACAGAATCCTTGTCATGGTAAATATTACCTGGATCGTGGTCGAACAAGAATGGCCCGGTAGAGCAGGCTGCAGGGCAGAAAGCGGGTCCGGCCCACTGAGAGGATAATGGGATGCAGGGCGGCCAGTACGTAGCCCTGGGTGTAGTAGGACTGCAGGGCATGGGGCAGCTCGCACAGCGAGGATAGATACTGCACTGTAGGCCGACTGCCTGTGGAACACAGCACAACCAAAACTTACACCATATAGTACCACAAGTTAAGTTAATATAATTAAAGCATTATGTCTGTAATTCCCATTTAGACACCAAACGGTCATCTGATAGACATGTAAAGCGACCAACCACTGTTAACTTCATGTGACTTCATGGGTGGGTTAAACATGAAACTGTATGTAAGAAACTTTTTTTTTTTTTTAACACTCCTGAAATTTGTGACACAGTCTTGATAAAGCACCCATTTAAATTTGCAGTATGCATAATATATCATACACAAAGCAAAGTATTGCAAAGTATACTACACTTTTACTATAGTAAAACCACTTAAATTGCTTAATGGATTTGTATAAGTGTATACATTCTTTTTTCTTTTTTCTTTTTTTCTTTTTTTTTTATAAGTGTACTGCATTAATAGTTTGATGTTTTCTACTTTTTATGGGAAAAAAAACCTGGAAAAAAAAAAATAATAATAAAAAATACGCGAACCCGCACCAAAGACCCGATCTCAATCAAATGATTCACAATCCGTGCTCCGAAGTTTTGATCTAAAGCAAACGATTGGTGAACCTGCTCTGAAGTTCTGATCTGAATCAAATGCTTCGCGATCCAAGCTTTGAAGTTCCGATCTGAATTTGATTTAGATCTTCAAATCATTCTTCATAAAGTTTAGGTACTTAAAATCGCGAATCGCGAATCATTTGATTTGAATTATTCAATTCGCTGAATGATTCACGAACCCGTTCCGATCTAAATCAAATGATTTGTGATACGCGCTCCGAAGTCCTGGAGCCAGTTTCATAAACTTAGCCTCTGTGTTAAGACAGTGTCTTAAGAACTAGTTTGACCAACTAGCAGTTAACCAAGGGGTAATCAGTTTTATATTTTCGATTCAACTTAGACTAATCTACGTTTTTAGGTAACCTAATAAAAAAAAAAAAAAAAAAAAAAACTGACCAGTCTTAAAAAAAATAAAAAAAAATAAATAAATAATAGCTGACTACTTTAAGACTAGTCTAAACCTTTTATGCAACCGGCCCCTGACCTCAATCAAATGGATTTGTGATACGCAAAGTTCCAATCTAAATCAAATGATTCGCGATGCACGATTTGATTGGAACGCTTCGAAATAGTGAATCATTTTGTGACGCAACGTTTTTTTTTTATTCAAAAAGCTCAGTTTCAGCCATCACTACTTACTTTTTAAAATCGTTACAAGCAATGTCGAAATTCAAAAATGAATGGCTTTAATTTGATCTGGTTTTTGCTAGTGAATCGCTTGAAATTATTGAGCAAAGTCAGAAATTTTAATTAATTGGAGGGGTTTCGGCGTAAATGACTTGACTGATTTGGTTCATCGGTTCCTCTTTTCGTGTCTTCAGCCATGTTTACAAGACACTGTCAGTACTACTATTGGTTTAGCTCGATTGTTTTCTGACAATCACTGAAATAAGCGAAAAAGGTATGATGTTTTTTTAATTGCATGAATTTTGTGTCAAAAGAAATGTTTTTCAAAAAGTCAAATTCAAGTACTTCAAGCACTTTAAGCACCTTGTACGAACCCTGATTATAGCTCAAAAGTTTGAGGTCAGTAAGACTTTTAAATGTTTCTGAAAGTCATCACTTTTACTCACAAAGGCTGCATTATATGACCAAAAATACAGTTACAAAAACAAAAACAAAAAAAAAAAAAAAAAAAAAGTAAGGATATGAAACATCATTTAAAACAAATGATTTATATTTTTAAAATGTAATTTATTCCTGTGATGGCAAAACTGAATTTTCAGCAACAATTACTCCAGTTTTCAGTGTCCTTCAGAAATCATTCTAATAAGAAGTAACATCAAGTAACCTTCATTATTGTCAATGATGAAAACCACTGTAATATTTTTTGTGAAATCTATGATACATTTTCCAGAATTCTTAGTTCAAAAGTTCAAAACTTAAAAACAAAAACAACAACATTTAAATTCTTTTGTAACATTACAAATGACTTGGATGCTAAAAATTTGGCTGAATTAAAAAAAAATAATAATAATAATAATAAAAAAAAAAAAATTACAAATTAATA
>JAHKKF010506200.1:0-11368 GCA_019740295.1 Labeo calbasu
TTTTTTTTTTAGAAAGTTGCCGATCTTTTCATTACATAAGACCCTTATTCCTTGGCTAAGATTGTGTAGAGTGCTTTGAAGCTGCAATGAAACTGCAGTTTGGACCTTCAAGCCATTGGGAACCATTGAAGTCCACTATACAGAGAAACATCCTGGAATGTTTTCCTCAAAAATCTTAATTTCATTTTGACTGAAGCAGTGTTGCCAAAAGTACCAACAAAATTTTAAAAACATCCATTTCCTGCTAACATTTGAGAGCCGTTGAGCAGATTCTTAAACACCACTGGTTGGCCATTGTGTTCACACACGTAACAGATATGACTGTCATTGGCTACAGTGATCATCGCTTCAGAAGCACACTGGAGCGTTTGAAAGCCATTATATATTGCTTCCTTAATATATCTGCACATAGATGGATCCGCTGACAGACGCCTGCTTTCAGAACTGAAATTCAGAACTTTTTGACCGACGTAATTTATCTATGTTGGTTACTCTGTTTTTTGAGTCCTCTTAAAACCTTCCCATTAAAAACATACTACCATGTGTGTAGTCGACGACAAACGTACGTGTATGACCGCTGCATTCGTGTCTTTTCAGCATCTCACACGTCAAGTTAACAGACTTTAAACTTTTACATGCAGCACCACTCATCAATGTCAGCTCCAAAACACCAATTAGTAGACCACGGAGGCTGGGCAAGCGTTGTGAGCTTTTGTTTACAGAAGCAGGTGGGTATGACAACTTTTGTGTTTGACGGCAACATGGCTTTTTATATAAACTCCCTCGCGTTTTAGGAAAGGAATGAACTGAAAAGGAAAGGACGTGACATGTGCCTAAGTATGGTGTCCCATTTTATGCTCTGCATTTAACCCATCTAAATGCACGCACATACACACCCCCCCGGAGAAGTGGGCAGCCATTTTTGCTGTAGCGCCCAGGGCAGTTGTTTTAGGTTTGGTGCCTTGCCCAAGGTTCTAACCTCAGTCATGATATGGAAGGTGGAAGAGAGCGCTGCACATTCACTCCTCCCACCTACAATTCCTGCCGGTACTGAGACTCAAACCCGCGACCTTTGGGTTACAAGTCCAACTCTCCAACCATTAGGTCATGACTACCCCCACGCAAAGACTGTTCTGTGTGAATGGCCAGTAGGAACCTAGAGTAAATACTTTCACATATAGAGTGACAAGATAAGATCGCTGAGAGATCGCCGATTCACATATATAACTTTGAGGGCTAAATAAATAAATAATTGTTTATTAGTATTAATCGATATTTTGTCATATTGTTCAGCCCTATTTGCTGCTCTGATTGCACTCACTATATGTAGTTATTCTGCACACCCACTCTTGCTCATATCAAAGGAAAATCATAATATTCACCTCTTTTTAGCCATGACGTAAGCACATGTTGCTTTACTTCCTGATCAAGTGCGTACCTGAGACTGAGCTGCTTTGAAGTTCATGCAAACCGCGTCAGTTCCATTGCAATTGATCTTAGTCTACCTCCTTCAGGTAATCTCAGGTTCGGCACCCTGGTGCGCTCCCGTGTCCACCTGATGGCTTTCACATTACCATTTTTTCATGCAAACTGTGCCCTGTTTTGAACTAAACTGCTAGTGTGAAAGCCTCCTTAACTAACTTGTCTTTAAACTGTTGCTCCACCTTGACAGTTGACATGAAAGAGATAGTCCTTGGTGGTATGCTAATGTAGCTTATACTTATTTGTGTAGAGTGTTTCAAAGCTTTTGGACTTTATTTTATTCACATTGGGTGTGAATGCAATGAGGCTAGGGTAAAAGCTGTGATTTGAAGTGTTGAGACACCTGGAAAACCAAAATATCTTTTCTACTTCACCCTAGTTCTTTTAGACAGCCTGTATTCTTGAGGAATCCACAGGTGAGTGGTTGTAAAAATGTTGCAATGATTGCTTTTAATCTAAATGTTGCAGAGCTTGGCGTTCTAGAATTTCCATGGTAATCAAAATGATATTTGGCTTCCCAAAGGTTCAGTGTTTGTGAGGGTCAAGAGTCAAGCAGAGAGGTCTAGTAAATGCAGTACCTTCTGGGCAATTCTTTCCATTATTAGAGGGAAAAGAATCGAGATTGAGGGCTGAAACAAAGTTGTGTGTTACAATCCATAAACCTCAAGCAATAAAACCAAGAGATAGTTAGAGAGTAGCGCATTTTCAAAACATCCCTTTTTGTCTAACCCACTTTCTTCTAATATTATTCTTGTTTCAAACCCCATCTGAGGTTTATTTTTTCACGTTCCTGTGTGTTTCATCATTTAGAGACAATGGTCCAACACTCCTACAGCCTGGATGAGTTGCTCTGTTGAAAAAGTAAAACAAAAATCAAATTGCCAGGGGAATAAATGCAGCGCCAAGCAACTGCCATAGAGATGAATGGGAATTCTAACAGATAACTCCAGGAATTATAGACCTCCTTGGTCTTAAATTTACCCCGTCACACTATGTTCCCCAATCATAACTTATACAACGCCTTCCCAACCTCTAGGGAACCGTACCACCTTTAGTCCTTTTCATCTGGGAGCTGAGGAAATGAGTTTCAGATCAATAACTGGAATGAGAACAGATGTACAGTAGTTGTGGGATGGGTTTAGGACTTTATTAGAGAGTCATTTACCAACGTTGCATCACCGGGCGTGCGTATGGAGGGCGTAAGGACCCGGAGGGGTGACACTGAGCCGACAGACTGAATTTGTTGAGTCAGTGGAGCAGAGAAATGATGTCTGATAAATGAAATTGAAACAGCCTCCCTGCTCAGTGTTCTTTATTCTCTCCATCTCTCCAATGAGCTCAGGATTTTCTTTTGACTTTTCGCTCCAAATACCATGTTGCTAGTTGGATGCTGCAGAAATACGAAGGGACTTGTACAGAGGCCTGTAGTCACAGTGAAAAACTGACAAGCGTGGCCATGGTAGAAAGTAAGATGTCTCTGCCATTATGGCTGCAACTGGACTCTCAGTGGCATCACAACACAGTTTTTAGGCATGTTGCACAGTTACCCGACTGACATCTTTTGCATCAGTGAGTTCTTATTTCAAAGCCAGATACCATCACTTTCTTGACTTGCTTCTTAAAGTTAAGTTAATTGAATCTTTAAAAGATTAGTTCACTTCTAAAATAAAAAAAATTCCTGATGATTTACTCACCCTCCTGTCATCCAAGATGTTCTTGTCTTTCTTCAGTTGAAAAGAAATTAAGGTTTTCGAGAAATACATTCCAGGATTTTTCTCCATATAGTGGACGTCAGTGGCGATCAGTGGGTTGAAGGTCCAAATTGCAGTTTCAATACAGCTTCAAAGGCCCCTACACGAACCCAGCCGAGGAGAGTCTTATCTAGTGAAATGATCGGCCATTTTCTAAAAAAAGAGAAATTTATAAACTCTTTTTAATCACGAATGCTCATCTTGCACTAGCTCTGCGATGCACATCTACAACTTTACGCATTATGTAATCACACTGGATAGGTCATCGTTCTTCGCTTGTGTACTCTGGTTCAGAATTTTTGGACATCGTTCAGGGCTTCAGACTAACTTCTGAGACCAGTGGCACAGTCTACCCCGTGCATACACGCTGGTGTCCTCGTGGGTCCAGGAAGGGAGCGTTGAGGGGGTCGAGTGCCGTCAGAAGGAACGAGCTGCTGGACCCGTGGTCCGGACGAGTACCGCACCCGTTAGACAGGCGAGGATGCCGGGCTGTTGAATCCCCTGAGTAGTGCTGTGAGCCAAGGAGGGCGAAGCCCCTAGAGCCGCGGACCTTAAAGGGGAGTGCGTGCGGCCACCGGACCCTTCCCTTTCGAACACTGCCCCTCCTTCACGGAACCCCCAGCACGATGAGGACACCAGAACCCCTGTTTTTTTGTTTATTTTGTTTAATAAAAGCCTCTCCAAGGCCTGACGTCACGCCCACTGTGTCTGTCGTTAGCTCCCCCCATCACAATAGATAATTTAGTCATTAAATTACTATTGTTTTGCATTAATAAGTGCAGTTACTAATAAAATTACGTTCATTTATTGTTTACTTCATGTTTTTACAGATTTGACAGTAAAGCACTGAGCTTGAGTTTATTAAGAACAGTAACGTGCAAAATCAAATTTTTATATAGAAAATGTATATAGTCCACTCTTATTAAATGTGCCATTATTCTACTATAGTATTAGATGGAACTGACCAACAGCAAAAAAATCAAAATATTTTGTGGAAGTTATCCTGAAACCAAAAACTATACCCATTATTGTCTTAGGACAACTTTGAATTTTTTTGATCCACTTCAGATGTTGACTACTACTATATATGTATATATGTGTTGAATGCAATTTCAATTAATCATGTAATTATTTACAGGTGAAAGAGTATGACATCTGAATGCATTTTGCTTGAAAATGCACTGCTTTAATAAAAAAAAAAAATGCACTTTTCTCAGTTTTTTTGTCCAAAATGCTGTATTTCTGATGAAACCTATCTGCATTCAAAGGATGATAAAACACGAACACATGAAGATAGAATATATATATATATAGTGGCTGGCAACTTTTTTTAAAAAAAACGTTGGTGAGGAAAGAGTTAAAAAGTGCTTGAATTTCTCTCTCAAAAGGCTGTACAAACCTTTAAATGAATATGTGTAATAACATTTGACTATTTCTGCCACATCGCCATGGTTATAGTTAGCGTTACTACTTCTGCTTTTCTGACCAGCGGTACATCAGTGCTGTTAATAACAGAGAATTCTGGCCAGAATTAGAATGATCTTCAAACAACGTTATTCATTCTGCGGCAAATTCAAAAGTTTTTCACAGGATTTTGCAGTACTGTGCCGTAACAGTTCGCAAAATCAACTTTGGTTCTCGAGCAAAGCTGTTCTGAGCGGGTCAAACGAGTAACGTGGTTTTGTTAATGCAAAATTTTGTCGCACCACCAGAAAAAATGGTCGCAGCCTGGAGCCCTGTCATCGTTTTATCTTCTTTTTTTTTCCCCAACATGACTATGTAATGTGTGAATTCTAGCTAGTAGAAGACAAGCAATTGCGGCTAAAAAGTCTAATATATATATATATATATATATATAGAGAGAGATTTTTTTTTTTTTTTTTAAAGAAAATGCCATATTGTTTTGCCAGGTAAGACCCTTATTCCTAGGCTAGGATCGTGAAGCTTCAGTGAAACTGCACTTTGGACCTTCAACTCATTGGAGATAAATCCTGGAATATTTCCTCAAAAATCTATTTTTTTTTTTTCATCTGAAGGAAGAAATGCATGAACATCTTGGATAATATGGGGGTAAGTAAGTCATCTGGATGCAGAGTGTGAGCTCTGAGGATGACCAACAGGCTGAGGCTGCCATTTAGGTCAGGACAAAGGTTTTATAATGTGGATTTATCCTTATTTTCTAAATGTACTCTAAATAGGCTGGACTTGTTTGTTCTGTCTTTGAAAAAAGACTAATATAACCAGGACACATCTGATCTGTTTCAGTGTTGCTCCTGCAACTGCAACATTTAGAACATCTGTTAGTAGGTCTAATTTTTTACATTTGTAAACAAGTCTAGGTCTTATTGCACCCCAATATCTGATGTTTTTGCATTGCATCGTTTTCATTATGTTTTACTGGCTTCTTTCATTATAATTTAGTTTTGCTATAACTAGTCATTTTTTTTTAGCTTTTAGCTAGAGTGATGAGAATGTCACAATACAAAACATCTTAGTGGTCCTAAAAATAGCCAGCTTTTTCTTGTTTAATTTAAAATTCTGAAATGCGTCCCAAACATGTTCTTGACAGGTTTTGTGAAACTCTGCAGCTTTTTATAGTCTTTATCTGCATGTTCCCACTGAATTTGTCAATCACTGGTCCTAACTATAAATTATGTGGGAGGAGTTGATAAAATGTTTTAATACAATTTCTCTGCCGCTGGTCCACATGATTTCAGCATATTTGGAAAATGGAATAGTACAAAACCATCAGTGGGAACAGTTACTAGCCAGTCCACGATTTCATAACCTTTCACTCTAATCGGCTGTCAGATTTCGCACATTATGTTTTTCCAAACTTCACATGCATTTTGACAACTTCTTGACATACTTTCTGCCTCTTGCATGCAAATAAACACGACCTGGTTCGCTAGTCTTCACAGACTAGCTGCGGTTTGTTCCACCGCTTTGACGCTAAGAGTTGTGTGAGCTGATAGGGCCAACACCAGCGCTGTCAAAGCCTCCGTACCTGCTTAAAAGTAAATGTGTCTTTCATTTAACATAATTTCTCTGCCACTCTCCCTCCATTAATTCTGTCAGGAACGGTGAATTGCTCTAGAGCCTCAACCAATCAAACGTCACAGCGAATGTGTGTAGATCTCTCAAGAGCTTGACACACCGCTAAAGCAAGGAGAGCTGTTTGTTACATATTTTGAATGATGCGTGTCTAAAAACCACTTACTTCCAACACGTACTTTCGCTGACCGCAAAAGCTTGTCTTTCATGGCAGATAAAAAGGTAGAGAACAAAAAATGAGAGGCCATGTCAAGAAATACTACTTTGGCAATGGTTCTTCAGGATCTAGTATTTATGTATGTATTTTTAGAGCAAATTAGCGTCGGGACATTTTTTTTTACAACTCAATTCAGACTCTTACAAAGGTTTCACAAAGAACTTTTAACATTCATGGAACCTTTCCAGTCCACAAAAGGTTCCTCAGAGTATTAAAATATTCTGTTTGCGAAAAAATGGTTCTTTATAGAACTGTTTACTGAAAGGTTCTTTGGGGAACCGAAAATGGTTCTTTTACTGCTCCAAACCGCTACAAACTCCCCCTTCTGAAACCTTTATTTTTAAGACTGTATGTGTAATATTTAGTCTTGTTTGGATTTAATTGTCTTGAAAATGTAAATGCAAATATATCGAAATGGTACTAAAAACAGGCCTGAGTTCTTTGCTATTTTCTCCAAATTAATAACACATGAGCTGCATTTGAGCGAATTCTGTGAGCTTGTTTACTGTAGACATTGGGTGATTCACTAAATTAGCTCCTCGTTGGTTTGGACACTTGGATTAATGGTGAAACTACAAGCATTAGAGGTTTCAAGCAGAGGAAAACCACTCAAACATGGCCCACTACATCTGATCGTAGGGTGGGAAAATAGCTGCCAAGGTGTGCTGGTTTATTGCACAACTGGAATTGATGTTGGGCGTCTCGGTATGTAAAACTTTAATCGAATTGTGGGTGCAGTGCTGGTCCTCAACATTACATGACATAAATTCAGCTCTATAAAACTATCAGGTGAGAGTGGTGAAGGTTTACAGTACATGTAGAAGCTTCCAAAAACTGGAGAAGTTTTTGTCATCGTCTCGTATAGATAACACTCTTGAAGAAATTGGAAGTGTAAGATGTGAAAGAGGTTGATTTAGGTGTCTCCGCCTTAACTTGGACATTTGTGGACTTTTGGGGCTAGTTCTCCAAAGAATTAAGCTAAATGGCTAAAATGAAAGATGCAGTAAAGGTTACTGCCCTAGAAGGATCTACAAATAAACTCTTGTTGATTCTAATTAACTTTTAACTGGTCACCTTCAGTTTTCAGAAGAGTAAAACATTTTTATGGTTAAGGTCTTGTTTTGTCACAGCCATGCTGGTTTTAGCTTTGCTGTATTGATTAGTTCCTGCAAAAATAAACTGCTTAACCACTTTTTGTTAGTAAAATATAGGGCTGCAACGATTCCTCTATTTATTTTTTATTTTTTAATCCTTAATTGCATTTTGCCCGTGTCGAGTAATTGGCAAAATACATACAGTGGTGCGTTCCACATGTTAAACTAATTTAAAAATCATAATAAAGCATAATGCTATTAAGAATTCACAAATGCTACAATTCAATTAAATAAATGTATGCAATGCAAGTTTAATATATGCACTTTGATTTAGGCCTATCAAAAAAAAAAAAAACAAATTACGAATATTCGTTGATTTTAAAATAAAAATCCACACGTTTTCTACAGGGACATCTATCACCACTGCACTCACATCTCACACTGTCACGCTGTTGTGTGCGGGGAATGATCAGGATGAGCAAGGAGGTCCAAAGCATAGAGTTTTATTAATATAATCCACAGGGAAACAGGAACGGACAGGAAACACAACGTAACTTGACGGAGAAACATACAAACTGACTGAATGACTATTACTGAATGACGTACAAGAACCGACGATCTAAACAGGAACACAACCAAACTTATATACATAGAAACAACCAATCAGGGGGAGACGGGTACAATCAAACAGTGACGTAATAAATGAGAAACGGAACAGGAAGACCAAATAAGGGCAACACGGGGGGAAAAACACACAAAAACAGTCCAAACGGTCTGACACACACAAGAGAGTCGAATGTTTAGAAAGGCATTTAAAATTATTGTAAGTTCAACTTTGAAAAAACATGTCTCAAAACTTTATGGCGGGACGGGTCTCTTCCCATTCCACTGCATCTCAAAGTAACGTTACTCTTTGTGATTGGTTTTCGGGTGGTCTGTATTAAACTATGTATACATGATGCTGTTTTGTTTCTAATTGTTTAAGCAACTTAATTTATTCTGTATGGTTTATTAACATTATTCTAAACATTATCCATTTTATTGCTTTGAAGAACTGTGGATTAGAAATATTTTGCTTGATGCACCCTCTTGTGGCCTCAGGAGAGAAACCAAAAGCTTTTTTTCCCCTAACTGAAATTATGCCTTTTAAATTCGAATGAAATGTAAATTTTCATAATATTTAAGTACAAAATTCAGATTTCATTTTTTAGCCATTTTGACAGCCCTACTTTAATTATTTACATGCGTGGATTACGTTGTAGGTTACGTATGCGCGCGTCAGAGCATCTTCATTCACAGTAAATGCTGCTACACAAACTGTTATCATTTACACGTGTGGAGCATCTCAAACTCCATCTCTGCTGTTGTGAGTTTGGATTTATTATATTGTTTATCTGGGAACGCAACATGCACTGTTTCATCAGATTTGTATAGTAAATCATTTATAAACCTATGCAAACACAGAAGAACGCATCAATATCTTTCTCAATATGCTAACTTTTCATCACAATTTCAAAATAAATGTTTAAACCTGCACATTAGGTTTACATGTTTTGATGTCCACATTTTCAAGAAATGACAGTGGCAGAAATGGCCAGACATTAAAGATTAAGTGGATATGTTGTTTAGTCAATATTAAACAAGGATTAGATCGTACTTTTTAACAATTTTATTCAGTAAAACCATGATTACTTGCTTTTGATACTTTATTGATACTCATTAGCCGCGTTTCCTTTACCCTTCAAATTGCGCATATTGAAATTGCGAATTGAAAATACGGCTAATTGAAAAGCACCAATTTCGCAAAAATGCCCATATATCGCAAAAACGTTTTGATGCTCACATGAGGTGTTTTTGAGTAAAAAATAAAAAGGCTCTGCGGCACATTACGGATCTGACGCAGCCACCGGAGCTGATCACGGCCACTCTATTCAATCCATTGCCATGACTTCTTGCGAGAGGGGAAAAAAATTAAGTTTTAGTCGCAAAACATTGGTTAATGGAAACGGCGTAATTTCACAATACTTTTTTATTGACATTTATAAAATATTGCAAAACAAATATGTAATGGAAACATGCCTATTGCTATTATATATGTATTTTAAGTTATTTTAAAGGTTGTTGTTCACTTGTCTATTTTTGTTTTGTCAAAATATTAATTATAATTATCCGATTACTCGATTAATCGCCAGGATAATCGACAGAAATAGTTTTTTAGTGGCAGCCGTAGTAAAATACCTGTTTTATGCATTGRAAATTAATTTTTAAATGATCTTGTGTAACAAATGAGTTTTTATATGTGCAAATATTCCATGTAGCATCTCAATTAATGTTGGGTTGTAACTGAATATTGATTACAAAAGAAATGGCAATTGTTTTTATATGGAGTCCAAAAGTATGTTATGTCCACAACCCATTTGGCATTCAGATACCACTTACCAAGCAAGTACCATGGTATTACCATGTTCTGGGACACAGAATGTGGTGTTTTCATGCAAATGCAATATCTTGCGTACAGTACCATGCTATTACCATCACTGCGTTTTACTGCAACCACTTTATTTTCCTTAGGAATGAAATGCATAAAACAGAAAGTCGATATAGAAATGGACAGACACACTTCCTCTTCTACCACCCACAGCGCAGGGTTGGCGTCAAACGCTGGAAGACTATCTGCCACAGGCCCGCACCCCTGGCGTCTCAAATACAGCTCACCACTCAACATATCGAGCGCCTGACTGCCGTGAGAGTAGCTAACATATCACGAACACACACATACACACACACACAAGTCATCATTTCAGTCTCTCATTGCTGCAAGCTATTACCGTGCTGCATAGCCTCTCTACCCTTCATTACACTAGAGATCTCCACGGACTGCCGTGTGATGTATTGCATGTTTGTTCACACGTCGTCTACCGTAACGTGCCCCGATTCAGACGCATTTATTGGGAGCGTGCTACAATTACTGGTAGGACCAGCAAGCAAAAACCACCTGCTCTAAAGAACCCATCAGTCCCAGAGCAAGATGGATTCATCAAAAGTATTTAGAGAGTCAGTGAGAGTAGAGAGGATGTAGGGGCTAGACAGAGAACGATGAAGATGAGGATGAATCTCAACTCACATTTCACAAAGCCATTACTGGGCAATCTGCCCCTGCAATTTCTTCAATCTCGCCCAATCAGACCCTGGCGTGGTAAGAGAGAGCTTGATGATGACTCACATTGCTAATGTGAAGATGAGTTTCTGGCCGTGTGTGTGTCGGTGGGCGGGAAGATGTTCCAGACATCTAAACGTCTCTGATCTAGAGTGTTGTTTTGGCTGGGAATCAAGAGAAGCTCATTTATTTTAAATTTACTTCAAGCGGTTCTTGATTGCCAGCCAAAACAATTGTTGATGTTAAATAAGTTTTGGCAAAACAAAGACTCAGCAGTACGCAGATAATAAATATTTTCTGTAGCGTGGCGTTGTTTGGTCTCAGTGGACCTTAGTCTGGTGTTTTTTTTTATTTGCAAAAGTTCATTCAAAGGGTTTGTGCTGTTTTATAGTTTTTAAAGTCATGTCCAATTAACAATTAGAGCTTTCTGAAGATGCTTGTGCACTGGAAATTTGGACAGTGTTTTGTAGAAACTGCATGGCTGTCATCTTGTATAAATGCACATTTGTTCACATTTAAAAGTATGTGCTACACTTCACCTTACTTAACTTTTTATTTGCAGTACATTTGCTCAATTTATATTTTACAGCTTTAAAATGTACTACCTTTTTTC
>JAHKKF010506207.1:0-19106 GCA_019740295.1 Labeo calbasu
TACATCTTTCGAATCTGTAAAGACTCTGTTTATTTGTGCACACTCAGAATAACAAAACGTTGCGCTTTTGTAAAATAATGAAAGCAAACAGTTGTGCTTTATGCCATCTTAAATTTAGCCTTTAATTTAAAACCTGCAAAGTAATAATGCTGAAAATTCAGCTTTGCCTTATGTTACAATTACATTTTAAAATAAATTAAAATAGAAAACATTTAATGGTCTGAATGTGCCTTAATGGTCCGTTCATTTTTTACGTTTATGCATGTTCACAAGATGAAATATCCATTTATTATGCCTTGTGTTGAAATTCCCAGGTAACCCCACAGGAGAAAACCAGCGTGTTTTCACCTTTCACTCCACTGAATAGAAGAGCTCCTGCATCTGCATGTAACAGCGAGGGAAAAGACCCCAAAAGTTTGAAAAGAAGACGCGGTTTGGACTACCTGTCACGTATCCCGTCTCCTCCACCCATCACTCCTCTGAAAACCACTGCTTCTCCCTGCGTTAACAGGACCTTCAATCCCCCAAGGAGATCTGTGACTCCCAAACCTCCGCAGAACGAATCACCTCGAACCTCACGTCCCCCACCGGGAGAGGATAAGTGGGTGAACGATGAAGAGCTGGCGATGATAGACACCCAGGCGTTACTGGAAGGCTGATGGAAAACGTTCGACTCTCGTGGTGAAACGCTAAATGTGAGTTGAAACTCAAGAATGAATTCCATCATTCAAGGCTTTGAGAACTATGGGTAATGAAAGCACCGTTTCTACTGTTGGCAGAGAAAGCAAATGGCTCAGTTGTGTCTTTGCTTTCTAGTTGCCTGGTTTACTGTGGTTCTCTGATGGTAAATGCACCTTTTTACAACTACTGTAATAATTTTTAAACCTTTTTTCTTGTTGTACGTAATTGAACTACAATAGTACGGAAGCTAGCAATGTTCAGGGGGGAAAAAAATGTAAAGTATATGTAAAAAGTATATGTAAAATATGTTTATATATTTTAATTTTTATTAAAAGATGGAAAGCAACTTTGTGCGGAGGTGACATTAGCTGCATTGCTAAGACAAGCATTGCTTGCTAATATTGCTATACTTGAATAAACCTCAAACTATACTGGAAATATTAAACTTTTGCACTTAACGTACTGTTTGTGCTACTGACATTAGTAGCTCAAATTGTGCAGCTTATTGAGAAGAGGTGTCATTTTTGTGTTGAATGACTAAAAAACAGACACGACTTGTGCCGCATATAATAATGACTTGGTAGTGTGCTCTTGAATTAGACCAGTAAGTAGAAAACCGACACTCCCTTTCTTTTTCAAGAAATGTAAAAATTTAAAACCGAAATCACAATGTTATTTCAAAATGTTTTTTTTATTAATGAACAGCAGGTGGCGCTTTAACACTTGCATTTGACTTGCAGCAAACTGTTCAACTCTGTAGGAAGATTGTGAAATCCTGTCTGCAATTTTCATATTAAATCTGAAGAAATGAGAATGGAACAAGTAATGTGAATATATTGCTTAATAACCACCAAATATTGGCAGCGAGGAAGAAATGGGCATGACAGACACAAGTCTGGCATACTTTTCTTCATCTCGCTGGCAAACTCACTGTCGGAGCTTATTTAACAGACCGCAAATGCAGACAAAGGGATTTCTTCTCTTCCAAACAGAACATTGTCATATTTAATAATCTGCGTTCCTAATATTACAATTCCAAGCATTCACTCTAGAGAAAATATAGAATGTGGCCGCTTGCTCTTGATCAGTTTTAAGGATTTTTGAAATTTAGAAGCAACCCCATAATCTGTTTGCTCGTCAAGGAATGCTTCAGAAAACCACAGACATGCCAGATTTGCAGTTAGCTGCCATCAGTGGCTTTCCTCCACAGTGTTCAGTTTTACATCTATCATCTCGTCATTGAGAATGCGCTGACTCAGCACACATCCAGCTCTATTTTAAGATCTCTGGCCCACAATGATAAAGATAGCTGACACTCTTGTTGTGTAGCAAAAGAGGCACTGAAGATGATATCTGTTAGTGGTTGACAGAGAATAGCATTATCGTGGCCAAAAATGTTTCCATGAGTCCAGTCTGAAAATACTTGTGGTAGAATAAATTCTAAAAACTACAGGGTTTTTACTTTTTCTTTAACTGGTACTAAGTACTAAACTATTGAATGGAAGCTAATTGTGACTTATTTCATGTTTTTGCCTCTATTATTTTTCTCACAATTGTGAGTTTACATTTCGCAATTCTGACTTGTTTATCTCAGAATTGTTTGACAAACTCGCAATTCTGATTTATTTTTTTTTTTTCTCAGTTGCGAGTTATAAAGACAGTACTGCGTGATATGAACTCAATTCTGAGAAATAAAGTCACATTTTTAAGAAATAAAGTCAGAACTGGGACATAAACTCACAAATCTGACGTGTTTTTCTCAGAATAGTGTGACAAACTCGCGATTCTGACTTTTTTTCTCAATTGCGAGATATAGTCAGTATTGCATGAAATGAACTCAATTCTGAGAAATAAAGTTGCATTTTTGAGAAATAAAGTCAGAATTGTGAGACAAACTGTTGATTTTTCTCAGAATTGCGAGTTTATCTCACAATTGTGACTTTTCATCAGAATTGTGAGGTATAAACTTGCAGCTGCAAGTTTTAAAGTCATTATTGCATATTATGAACTCGCAATTCTGAAAAATAAAGCTTTTTTTTCTCAGAATTGCAGAGTTTACATCTCACATTTGTGACTTTTTTTCCTTACAATTTCAAGTTTACATCTCACAATTCTGACTTTTTCTCAGAACTGCGAGATATAAACTCGCGGTTGCAAGTTTTAAAATCAGTATTGCGTATTATGAACTCGCAGTTCTGAGGAATAAAGTCAGAACTGAGACAAACTCACAATTCAGAATTGTGTGACAAACTTGCGATTCTGAATTTTTTTTCAGTTGCGAGATTTAAAGTCAGTATAAAGTCAGAAATGAACTCAATTCTGAGAAATAAAGTTGCATTTTTGAGAAATAAAGTCAGAATTGTGAGACAAAGTGTTGATTTTTCTCAGAATTGCGAGTTTATATCTCACAATTGTGACTTTTTATCAGAATTGTGAGATATAAACTTGCAGTTGCAAGTTTTAAAGTCAGTATTGCATATTATGAACTCGCAGTTCTGAAAACTGACTTTTTTCCTCACAATTGCAAGGTTACATCTCACAATTGTGACTTTTTTCTCAGAACTGCGAGATATAAACTCACAGTTGCGGGTTTTAAAATCAGTATTGCGTAATATGAACTCACAAATCTAAGACAAAGCTTTTTTTTCTAAGAATTGCGAGTTTACATCTCACAATTCTGACTTTTCTCAGAACTCGCAGTTGCGAGTTTTAAAATCAGTTTTGCGTAATATGAACTCGCAGTTCTGAGAAATAAAGTCAGAATTGAGACAAACTAACAATTTTGACTTGTTTTTCTCAAAATTGTGTGACAAACTCGCGATTCTGACTTTTTTTTTCAGTTGCGAGATATAAAGTCAGTATTGCTCGAAATTAACTCAATTCTGAGAAATAAAGTCGCATTTTTGAGAAATAAAGTCAGAATTGTGAGACAAACTGTTGACTTTTTCTCAGAATTGCGAGTTTATATCTCACAATTGTGACTTTTTATCAGAATTGAGAGATATAAACTTGCAGTTGCAAGTTTTAAAGTCAGTATTGCATATTATGAACTCGCAATTCTGAAAAATGTTTTCCTCACAATTGCAAGTTTACATCTCACAATTCTGACTTTTTTTTTCTCAGAACTGCGAGTTTTAAAATCAGTATTGCGTAATATGTACTCGCAAATCTGAGACAAAGCTTTTTTCCTCAGAACCATGTGATATAAACTCGTAATTGCAAGGTTTAAAATCAGTATTGCTTAATATGAACTTGCAATACTGAAAAATAAAGCTTTTTTTCTCAGAATTGCAAGTTTACATCTTACAATTCTGACTTTTTTCCTCAGAATTGTGAGATTTAAACTTGCAATTGCGAGTTTTAAAGTCAGTATTGCATATTATGAACTCGCAATTCTAAAAATTAAGCTTTTTTTTTCTCAGAATTGCGAGTTTGTATTTCGCAATTGTGACTTTTTTTTTTCTCAGACTTGCGCATTTATATCTTACAATTCTGCCTTTATAACACGCAATTGCAAGTTAAGACAGAATTGTGAGAAACTCTCAGTTCTGAGAACATATCAGTTTTTTTCCCCCTCAGAATTGGACTTCATAACTCACAATTGTGAGATTATTTTTCGCAGTTCTAAGAAAAAAGTCATAATTGCGAGATACAAACTCAAACTCACGCAATTCTGAGAAAAAGCCAGTACCCTAGTCTTTAGTCACAGTTGTGTTTTTTTTGTTTTTTTTTGCTTGCTTGCTTTTTTTGTAATGAATGTCTTCACTGTCATTTTTGATAAACAAAAGCAAAAAAAAAAAAAAAAAAAGACAGTGGGATACTGGAGTCTGGGAGTAATTAAAATAGTGTTTTGTTTTTTTATTTATTTTTTTGCTGCATGAGACCAAATCTGTTTAGCATTTGTCATGTTTTCCCACATTTAGGTTTGTCTCTCCACATGAGAATCGTTATTTTTGTGAACTGCCTCTAGAGGCCTGATGGGCTGCTTTCAGGCAGCTGCTCAGAATTCTGTTTTTTTTTCTTGCGCAGCCATTTAAATTATTGCATTTTGTATATAATCCCCAATATTGTTCTGTTGTAAGTTTTAAACTTATTTTCAAGTGCTTGCTAAGGCGATGACTAGTATTATTGTAGAGTTTATCGCTCTAAATGTAAAAACTTCCATTGTCTTTCAGAGCAATGCGTCACTCAGCTATTTGTCCGACCCAGAATCAAACCTCCGGTCTTTGTGTTTGTAGTCTTGATCTTAACCCATTATGCTATCAGGGCCCCATGATCTTTGACTATCAGTACATTTGTAGTTTCCGAGAGAGTACATAAAGCAGGGCTTAATTACCACTCCTACAACATAAAACCTAAGGCCGTCTTCATCCGCTCTGAGCTGCCCTAATCCACCCTCTTAGGCTGATTCTGGCTGCCCTCTCCCTCGACTCTGCTCAATGAGATCTGATGGAGAGGTGGAAAGAGATGAATGAAAGAACCTAAAGGGGGACGGTGATGGGGAGTGGACATTTGATAGTCCCATATCCTCTTTGCAACCCCACCAGACTGAATGAATTAAGGGTCCCGTTTAGCTGTAGCATTGGAGAGCCAGATACCAGAGCTGTGATTTAGACTAGACTATGTATCTAATAACAACTGATTCAGGAACTGTCATCTGGGCAGATTTTTAGCAGCAGCTGTAAAACAATGTTATAAAAAGAACCAAGAAATTCACCCGCAAGAACAGAAAGGGACAATGACATTGAATTTTTAGTGGTATAAAGACAAATAGCTGTTGGACTAGTAAGTGAAGCTGTAGTTAAAGAGTCGCTGGGATGTTTATATCCAACTTGTATAAAAGTTTTACTTCATGAACATAAAGAAAATGACTTGAAAAGTACTGCAAATTATATTCAAAACCAGTTCCATTTTTTCACTTGCGGTCTTTCAAAAAAAAAAAAAACCTCACAGAGTTTCTTGCACTGTTTATTCAGCGAAGCCGCAAGACTGCTACTGAATCTACACCATATTTGAGTAGGTTCTTTTTAGTGAATCAAAAACATACATTGCAAAACCAATTTAGGTTTTTTTTTAATCAAAATTATTGTGATTTCACTCTACATTCTTAAAAAATAAAAGGACATTCCAAAAGGAGTTTTTGTTTCGATGTTACAGAAGAATTTTTTTTTTTTTTTTATTTAACCAAAAAACCTTTCAGGGACTTTCCTGCACAATTTATACAGCAGCGCTGTATATCACGACTGAATCTGCAGCTCAAATGACTCCTTTGAACAGGTTCTTTTTAGTGAATCAAAAGCATACCAGGGTTCTTACAAGGTGCTTAAAATGCTTGAAGTATTTGAATTTGACTTTTTGACATTTAAAGCCTGGAAAACCCTTGAAAACAGTACTCAAAAATGTTGGAATTGTTGAAAGTGTTTAATTTTTTCAATTTTTTTTACACAATTCAAAAAACATTTCAGTTAATGACAGAAAATTAGCGAGCTAAGCCAGTAGTACTGACAATGTCATGTAAACATGGCTGAAGATGCAAAAAGAGGAACAGATGAACCAAATTAATTTACGCTGGAACCACTCCGATTGATTTAAACTCATGACTTAATTTGTTCATTTCAAGCGATTCACTAACAAAAACCAGATCAAATTAAAAGAGCCATTCATTTTTTAGTTCTTTTCGAAACTGTGAATTAGTTAAACCATTGTGTCGCAAAACAATTCACTGTTTTATGGGTTTTCAATCGGAAATCTGAATTTGTTTCAGATCGGGACTTTAAATTGTGTATTGCGAATCATTTCATTTAGATTGCGATCGAAACTTCACGTATTACAAATCATTTGATTCAGATCAGACCTTCAGAGCGCATATTGCAAATCATCTGATTTAGATCGGAACGGGTTTGTGAACCATTTTGTGAAATGAATGTTTCAAATTACATAATTCACGATATGTGATTTGAAGTCCTGATCTAGATCAAATGATTCGCGATACGTGAAGTTCCACTTAAGATTGAGACTTTGGTGCGGGATTCACAAATCATTTAATTCAGTTCGGGACTTCAGAGCGCGTATGGCGAATCATTTGTTTCAGATCAGGATTTCGTAGCAAAATTCAGTTTTTTTTTTTTGTTTTTTTTTTCCCTGATTTTTTTTTTTCTTAAACAGTTGAAAATATTAAACCATACAGTACACTCTTAAAAATAAAGGTGCTTCACAATGCCATAGAAGAACCTTTTTTGTTTAAATGGTTTCATAAAGAACCTTTAACATCTGAAGAACATTTGTTTCACAAATGGTTCTTTGTGGTGAAAGAAGGTTCTTCAGATTGTGAAAAGGTAAGAAAGAGATGGTTCATTAAAGAACCTTTGACTAAATGGTTCTTTATGGAACCAAAAATGGTTCTTCTATGGCACTGCTGTGAAGAACCTTTTAAAGCACCTTTATTTTTAAGGGTGTACAGTGATTTAAAAAGAAAATAGGGAGAACGTATAGTATACACAAATACAAATCCCTTAAGAAAATCGGTTTTACTATAGTAAAAGTGTAGTATACTTTGTAATATTTTTATTTATCTATTTATATTTTTTCCGAATTTCAAAGAGAAGACCTAAATGAGAACTCTGATTGAAGTCCTTGAAAATGACTGAAGTAGTTATTGAAAAGGCCTTGAAAGTCCTGGAATTTCATTTTACAGTATCTGTACAAACACTGACATTATAACCAGTATAACAGAGTTATCAAATGAGTGAATTTTATGAACCAGTTCTTTTTTGTGAGTCAAAAACACAACACACCGTTAATTGCGAGGCTTACATTAGTATTGAGACAACCTTGCTGATCATATGACAAAATGTAGTTTTTTGTCAGCAGTATTTTTATTAAAATTAAGTTAGCACTTTTTTATTTGTTTAGTATTGTTGTTTAATATATAGCACACCTTGTGCAATAACTATTTTAAATGTAGGCTATTTATGTAACCATTTATATATGATTATATAATCATCTTTTGGTTTTGGGCTTTTTTCTGAAGATTTTTTTTTTTTTTTTACATTTTTATTATTATTATTTTTTATTATTATTTTTATATATATTTTTTTAATTATTATTTTTTAATAATTCCCGTCCCATGTGCTTGTTTCCTTTCTATTCATTCAGAGTTCCTTTTCTTCGGATTGCTTTAATTAAGCCCCGTGATTGGCATTTGGTCAAGCACATGGCGATCTTCCTGTTCCGTACCTTTGACTCTTTGAACCTTTGCTCTCAAATCATTCTTTTACTCCTCCTCTTTTTATTTAATTTCCATCTCTTCCTCCATAACCCTCCGTTGCACCTCTCCCGCCCCTCTTCCAGCAGATTTGCCGTGGAAATGAGCTTCACAGGCTGTTGACCTTGTAGACCTGCCACCTGAGGTCTGGACCAGCGGAGCTCGCAGATTGACCCTCGACTTCACCCCGCTGTAAATCTTTTTGCGCTCGCTTTTTTCAACTTTAATCTCATGAACATGCACGGGGAGAGAAGGATGTGCAATTTTGTTCGGGATTAGGAGTTTGGGATTTTGTGGCTGGGTTAGTTTAACTATCATGGTTTATTTTCCATTCTGACCGAGGTCCCATTTGATTCTCTTACGAGGAAGCAGAGTATCGATGGTCCATGCGGCTAGTGGAGAAAAAGATTTTGGAGATGCTGAAAGTCATAAAACAGAAATTAAACACAGCTGTTAAGTGAAGTGTCTCGTTCCTTGGGCATCATCATTTTTCCGTCAGAACCGTTTAGAGCAGATTGTCCTTGTAAATAAATACCACTTTAATGGAACTCAATACTGGCATCTTCTCCTGACCTCAACACCTCATTTGTTTCCAAACCCATACAGTCTTAGAAATAAAGGTTCAAATAAGGGTTTTCACACCAGTTTTGTTCCCCAAGGAAGCTTTCAGTGAACAGTTCTAAAAAGAACCGTTTTTTCTTGTGTGAAGAACATTTAAAATATTTAAAAAAAGAACTTTTTTGTGGAATGGTTCTAAACGAAACCTTCCAAAAAAACCTTCATAAGAGCGTGGAATCCAAAAAACACTGGCTTTTATTAATCACTTGAAACGCTTTGTAGTCACAATAACAAATGTTAAATATGTTTTTTCTGCCGATGATGTGGAAAAATATCGCTGGATGACCTTTTGCCTCATCCTTGCTTCAATTCTGTTGATAAATTCTTCTCTTTAATCCTTCCCATATGTTTTCTGTCACTAATTATAATTATCTTAAGCATTTGTTGTGATTCGTATGTGGCCTTGTTGTTATGTCAAGCTAATGAAGTCATCGAGATGCTGATACAATCAGAGTTTAATCAGTTCGAGGCTTCTCAGGATTAAAAAAAAGGTGGCGGAGAGGTTGGAGGGGATTGTGGGATGATGTCTCAGCTGCTTCGAAACAGCATGAGATCTCATGACGTACATCAGCATGACACATCCGTGGAAGAAGGGGTGAAATATCATACTGGAAGAGAAACTCGGAGACTAGACTAACAGTTCCGGCCTCAAGCTGTTTATTCCATCCAGCGCTAATTGTGTTACACACCTCGAGATCTTCTGCTTTTCTCTTCGGCATGTATACGAAATCCTAAACGCCTTCCTGTATGAAAATAAATTTTGCCTTCCAATTTAAAACCACGTTTGCGGTTTATGGTTTCTGTGTAACAGATGGTGACTTGCTGTATTGTTTTACCCTCTCCAGTCAGTGTCTTGGATGCCCACACACCTTTCTTGCGGTGGGTGATCTCATATCTTCCACAGTAAATACTCAAGCTGTGAGTAATTCGGCCAAGCATCATTATGTCTTGCTCCTGGCCGTTGTGCCTCATTAGAACCTGTTACCAGAGTACTCAGGCCTCCCAGAGGGCCCTGGAGGTGTTTTCTTAAGCCCTACACCAGAGGAAACCGCGTGGCATGTGCAGCCTGCACAGCCTTTTCCGGCCTGTAAACGCTGCATTTATTTTCAAAACTTTCTTCTGAAAATATCTCCGCTCTAAAACAAGATGCCATGCTTCGAAAGACTGCCAAGCGCTAACCATCTGATATAGAGAGAGGGGGAATAAAATAAAAGCGAGCATGTGAAAATTAAAAAGAGATTGCGTAGTGTTAAGAAATGTTGGGTGTGTTGGGAGTCGGGTTGGGAAACGCGAGTTTCCTGCATTGTTTGTTCAGTAATGATGCAATGCTGCTACCGAAAGTCCACCGCAACCAATGTAGTTTGATTCCCATATAAATGATTCTTTTGAGCTGATTCACTTAGTGAATTAAAACAAGCATTCTTTTTAGGGAATTAAAAACATACTGTTTACAGCTAACTTGGAAATGCACACTGTGCATTTTGGCAGTGGTATTTCACAAATGTTAATGAATTAAATATGTTAACACATTTAGTTCTGTTGTTTACAATGCTGTTTCTAAAATGACCATGAAATGTTATTTGGTAGCTCTAAAATGTATTTTTTGCTAAAACCAGTTCATCATTTGGCAACAGAATTACATTTCATTGTCCAAATAATGATTTCTTTTTTAATATTCATCAAACATATCTTAATTTGTGTTCTGAAGATGAACGAAGGTCTTACGGGTTGGAACGACATGAGGGCGAGTAATTAATGACAGAATTTTCATTTTTGGGTGAACTATCCTTTTAAAACATTTGTTATTGCTACCATTAAGTAACCAAATCATTCATTTCTTCATATTTTCCATCCCTAGTTTTGGATCTTTTCCAGTCAAACTAAATGTAGTATTGTCTGCTGGCTTAAGGCTTAAAGCATAACTAACAAAATGCCCCAAAGTTTTGCATCTACAGTGACAAATTTACCATTTTGAGGGTTTGCATTTACGTCACGGTTTGGTCAGTTACCTGAAAGTGTGGCCATATTGGAGATACTCTGATGTAAACAGCATTGATCGCACAGGTAATGTACTACTGAATACGTTGTTCTGCTAAATTAATGTCTAAACCACGGAAAAACGTGTATAATGGTAAATGGTATAGAGAAGGACTTAGTAAGTAGAAAACGGTGTAATATTTTGAAAAACTAAAGCGAGATAGGTGGTAAAGAGCAGTATTAATTAAGATATTAGCCAAATATTTCAGCTACCTGACTGGAAATGATACGAACAAACACAAACGTTGTCAAGATTCTTGCTCTGGAAATCCTGGTTCACCTTGGTCAACCACAAACGCCTTTTGTTTGTCAGACAGTTTTTTTGCACTCTTCTCCTTTATTTGTTATAACTTTTGGCAGTCTATAGTACTCAGAAATGTTTTTCCCGGTCCGACCGATTAGTAAAGCCCAAAACATGACAATAGCAATAACAGCAATAATCAGCAAAATATGTGAGTTTCCTTCGGTTCAGTGGCATTGTTTATATTCAGTGCCGCCATCTGATGACGCGTCGTGGAAACACTCTATTGTGACCGTCATAGAAATTTTGAATAGCACCATTCCAAGTCCATTTTTACAAAAAAAAAAAGGGGGGACATTAGATGTCAGTTTTACACAGGTTGGTATGATTTTAGGGTCTTCATGAAATGTCTGCAACATACTTTGGTTAAAATTCCTCAACTGTTGTAAAAAAACATCATCTTTCTACCTTGTCAAAAACATTTCTGTTCACAGCGAGCAATTTCGACGGTGCATGTCTCTTTAAATGCTAATGAGCTCTGCTCACTCCGTTCCTCTCTTAAGTTTTTTATTCGGCAGAGTTACCATCAAAAACTAAACTAAGGCGTCCACAGTGGCTCTGATGTGGGGGGAAATTAAAACTCTGACTTTTACTTTTACATCAACTACAAAGCACCTGCATTTCGTACGAGACACTGCTGTCACAGCTCGAGAAAATGGCGGACGACGTACAACTGACAGGGCTGAAATTTACTACGGGACAATCCGTCAGCGGTCGTCAGAGAAGCCTGAGCGGTTTAATGTAATACTGCTCAAAAAATCAAAGAAGTGAATGGGTTTTTATCATAAGTATTATCATGACCTTTGTTGTTAAACACTTGGTTCTTTTTTTGTCTGAGGTAAGTGCTTTCTTGAAATGGAAGTGAAATACGTTTAGTATTTGGCTTCCAGAGAACGTCCCGTCCCGCCTGAACTGTCGCCACAGCAGCAGCTGTCCCGATCGCAGCGCACCACAAGTTTCACAGTGACGTTGTTTTGCCTCGGCTGCGTGCGGCTGGTGTCCTGTCATGATAACACGGCAGCCAAATCTGCAAAAGGGATCAAAGATGCGTTTCCTCCTAACAAACAGCCCAACACGTTACAATTACAAACATATGGCGTCTGTTGGGTACAGATGTCAGGCCGTGCCCACACCCCTAAAACCATCAGGATGCGGTCCAGATGTGAAGAGGTCCATCTCACGTAAGATACAGATGTTGCTGTTTCTCAGACCACCGCAAGGCAAACTGTGCTTTTGTCTCAAGTACTTTTTAAATTTAGATTGTTTTGCTACACCCAGTTTGCATGTGAAGATGTGGGACAAACAGCCACTGTGAATGTGATTGAGTCGATTGTTTAGCAAAACAACTCTGAGAATCTGCATTTTTAACGTCAGTCCGTTGGCTTTGCTTTGCTAGGCTTGTATTTAATCAGTTTGGAGAAGAACAACAAATAATGCTGATTGTAACATCAAATTTTGATTTACAATTCATAAGTGTGATACAATTCCATTTTGACTGATTGGACTGATTAGTTTGGCAAATTTTAGTAGTGATGTCAACAATAAATGCTTCATATGCAGTTCTTTTAGAAGGTTTGTGGTCAGTAAGATATTTTTTTAATGTTAATGCTCACCAAGGCAGCATTTATTTGATCATAAATGCAGTAAAAACAGTAATACTGTGAAATAGTATTAAAATTTCAAAATTTGTATTTAAAACAAGTCAATCTTCAGTGTCACATGATCCTTCAGAAATAATTCTGATATGATGATTTAGTGCTCAAGAAATGATCAGTGTTGGCCTCATTGTCACCTGTTGATTAATTAAAGGCATCCCTGCTGAATAAAAGGGTTTTTTGTAATTATGTTAAAACTTATTGACTCCAATATTTGACTATGTTGTTTATTGTTACTGTTGAGGTCAAAAGTTCACATACACCTTGCAGAATCTGCAAAATGTTAGTCATTTTACCAAAATAAGAGGGATCATACAAAATGTATGGAATTTTTTATTTAGTACTGACCTGAATAAGATATTTCACATAAAAGATGTTTACATATAATCCACAAGAGAAAATAATAATTGAATTTATACAAATAACCCTGTTCAAAAGTTTAGTTGTTCATGAGTGGTAAAATAATAATGGGAAAATAATATTGGTAAAATAATTAACATTTTGCAGATTCTGCAAGGTGTTTGTAAACTTTTGAACTCGACTGTATGTACATGCTCTAAATATGCCATTTAATGTTATGGAAATACATTCACTGTTTTGCTTGCATTCAGACGTTTCTTCTATCCACTTAAAGGAGACTTCAGGTGCATTCGTGGTATGTATTTTATCAATGTTTTTATTCCATGAGAACTGAACTTAGAACTGTGTCATAGGTTCGACCTTATTCGACCTTAAATAATATTTTCTCATTATGTCACTCTATTCAAAATTGCAGAGCGCTTCCCGTGCAAGATTAGACATCTTTCTAAATTGGATTAATGCAGATGGGAAATCTCAGAGGCACAAATGGGAATCTAATGAAGGCGCAGGTGCAAATGAAATCATTCCTGAAATCTCTTCGGATATTTTAATCAGTCCACTGGTTACTGTCAGTTCCTGAAACGGAGTCTCAGAGGACATAAAAGACACCAAATCAGTATTCCCTGTGTCGGCTGTGACCGAGGTGACTTCCTATTTCAGATGCTTATCTGATTATGGGTTTATATCATCTCATGCAACCTGCCTGCTTCACAGGAAAGAACAGTGGAAATTTATATTTTTCATATATCATTTACATGCAAGATTAGACATGAGATACAGACAGACACCTGTGGACTGATTTGAATTCATAATCTCCTATGTGTGGGAAATCTTGACTAAAGTCGGTAAGAATTTTTTAAAGAAATGTATCCGTTTTGATGCATTAAATTGATTAAGGTGAAATTATAATATTAAAAGTGATATTTATTTCAAATAAAAATGTCTTTGAGCTTTCTATTTAGTAAAGAATAATGAAAAAATAAGGTTTCCACGAAAATAGTAAGCAGCACAACTGTTTTCAACATGGATAATAATAATAAATGTTTCTTGAGCACCAAATCAACATATTAGAATGATTTCTGATGGATTTCTGAAGTAACGTGTCATTGCCTTCACAGGAATAAATTACATTTTAAAACATTAAAAGGGAAAAAATAATTTTGGGTTTGAGAAATTTAAAAAGACCTCACTGAACTTTTGAACGGTAGTGTATTGTTACAATTCATTAAATTACAGCCAGTTTGTCCATCAGCATTACTGTGTTGGACTCCTTTAACTAAAATGACCTTGCTACATGTGTAAATAATTCTGAAGGGTATAATTAATGTAATAGGATTAGTTTGTGCTCATTGAAAGTCAATGTTGTGGTCAGGATGAGTGGAGACATGATGAGATGCATTACAGATCATTGAAGAGCTTGTACCTTAATGTGCCGTGCATGAGTGATGTTAGCACCAGATCCGGTCCAGACTGATCCTGCTCTTCCGTTTCTGTAAGTTCCCTGTAGGGATTGGAAAAACACTTTGGTGGATATTACACCCTGTTATTCTTTCTCTCCGCAGTCCCTCCAGCAGCTTTCTGTCTTTGGGCCATTAGAATAATATCTCAGTGTCTGGGTCAGAGGGAAGAACATCACAAGTCAATTTCGGAACCCTCTCCAACAAGACTCGTGTCATCTGGTAAAGCTGTGACATTATTTTTTTGATTTTATATATATATTTATATATTTATTATTTATAAATTTAGGAAAGGCCCATATACAGCTGGGCCCGTATTCACAAAACATTTTATCTTACCACCAAGAGTTCTCCTAAATAACAGTAAACGTTTTTAACAAAGAGTTTTCTCTTAAAACATATTCAAAGCTGCTGAGACAAAAAAAAAGGAATAGAGAGAAGTCTTAAGCTAAGTGTAAGGGCGGGATTGACCTCAAGGCAGACATTTATACATAGGAATACTGTAGAGTAGAGTGCAATATTATGTAGCTATATTCAAATAAAGGTTTAAAAATAAAAATATTGCCACAATCAAATAAAGATTTTAAAATGCAGGCTAGTGTCACATATGTTCAGCAAATTGTCAGCCTCTTACATGTGTGCTTCTAGTAAACAGTTAGTGGATATGCGTATAAACAGCCTTTTAATTAACAGAGTAGAATAATCATGGCTGATAGTAAGACATGTAAACGTAAAAGACAACCAAACTGGATGCAAGAACAGCTGTTACCTTGTTAATGCAAACAAGGATGTAATCAAAGGAAAATTTGGAGTTGGGATAACCTCCAAACCAGAAAAAGATGCGTGGGAAAACATATGTGCAAATAAATGCAGCGTGTTTCTAAAATGTTTATGTTCTGAGGCAGATTGCTGGCAACAGCCATTTTAACCTTGCTAAAAAAAACAGTAGAAACCATCACAGAAGTTGTAATGGTTTTACTGTTTATTGTGGGAATTGTACTGGTTTTAATGGAAACTGGTGCCTGTTGGTCTGGTGGCCTTCTATTGTTGGCTTGTTAAAACCACTAAATTCTAATGGAACATGTCCCAAAACACATTACAGCAAACCATTTTTTAAATGGTTTTAATGGTTAAAAGTTGATGGTTTGTAATGGTATTTGTAGTGGAAACCATTAGTTTCTGTGATAGGAAGGAGGATAGTTTTGTGATTTGGTCTTAGTAACTTAGGAGTCCTCTTCACTACTCCTAACTTTTCACAGATGTAGGAGCTAGTTTTAGTGCTAAAAACGCTTTGTGAAATACTCTTAGAGCAAAAATTTAGGAGTCCTAAATTTAGGATTGACACGCCCATGATTTTTAAGATTTTCTCCTAAAACAGCAAGTCATGAGCTAGTTTTAGCCTTAAGATGTTTTGTTAATACCAGTACTTTTTTTTTTGTTTTTTTATATAATGATTTTTGGCCTTTATTATTATAGGACAGATCATAGCAGACAGGAAGCGAAGTGGGAGAGAGAGAGAGAAGGGGGCGGATCAGGAAAGGTCCTCAAGGCGGGATTTGAACTCGGGACGCCCATAGCACAACAGTGCTGTATGTCGACGCGCTGCCCACAAGGCTATCGGCGCCGACAATACTGGTACATTTTATTTTATTTTATTTTATTTTATTTTATTTTATTTTATTTTATTTTATTTTATTTTATTTTATTTTATTTTATTTTATTTTATGTATGCATGGCTGATTTATAAAAAATAGGGTGAATCATGTTATAACTTTTGTTATGGATTGTGCATTAGAATTTTTTTTCTTATTTAAGATGATTCAGATCATTAAAATGTGCCCCAATAGTTCAGCTTACATAAGCATACCATTGCTTAGAATTTATATTTTTATGACCGTATTTTATTGATGCTTTCTACATTCTGAAATATTAGCCATACTAGTTGTAGTCAGTACAGGGATAGTTTACCCAAAAATGAAAATAAAAATTCTACAAGACGCATGTCAAGCTGACACAGAAGAGGTCAAATTTTTGAATAAAATCATTATTTTTGTTTTCTTTGCACACAAAAAGTATTCTCGTAGCTTCATAACATTGCGGTTGAACCACTAATGTCCTTACTACCTTTCTGGGCCTTGAACGTGTCAGTTGCGTTGCTGTCTATGGTTTATGCAGTGTCAGAAAGCTCTCGGATTTCAGCAGAAATATCTTAATTTGTGTTCCAAAGATCAATGAAGGTCTTACTGGTTTGGAACGACATGAGGGTGAGTAATTAATGACAGAATTTTCATGTTTGGGTGAACTGTCCCTTTCAATATAGGCATACATTAGCAAAATTTCAGGGGGAAAATTACACTGTTGTCTATTATTATTAGCGTAGAGATGTATGAAGCTCAGCTCACAGAGAAGTTAGAACTTTAAAACCAAAAAGCTTTCCTTTAGTCAACACTGCCAATTCACATGATGAGCCAGTTACGAAATCTGCGTGGGAAAAGCTTTTGCCCTCATGTGAAATTCCCGCTTGAATTCCAATTGAAATGACTGGATTTGGCCCAGGTAAATGCACCGTACAATGATAAATGTTACTCTTAAAGGCAAAAAATGCCACAGCTTACACTACTTTCCCCTAAATATTTTTTTTCTCCTCCTCTAGAATTCCTTTCTGAAATGAACATTGTTTAGATAACGGCAGTACTTCTCTCCACTGTCATCATCATCATCATCACCATCACCATCACCATCATCAATGCTCATTACATCCACCTAAATTCCCTCTTTCCTTGTTCCCCGTCTGTAAGTAATCATTACGAACAAGGTTCATGTGGTGAGTGCTCCACATGTAAGCTTCAGGTATGGCTGATCTCCAGTCTGGGATTCTTTGTCTTGATAGGTCTGGGTCCACAGAGTCGACGCATGACAGATTGCAGGGCCGCGTCGAGTAGAAGATGAAGTTAAGTTGTAAACGATGCCTTTCTCAGCTGTGTTGATTGATGCTGTTGTTCTGACATGGATGAATAACTTTTCAATGAGATGTTGCCAAAGATCTCGATTTTAATGCTATTACATTATCTTTTTAATTCTTAAGGGGTATTTTGAAATTTTGCTTGGTGGATTTCAGAATTATCTTGTGCATGTTGTATCGATTAGTGTCAACAGGATTTAGGAGATTGAGGATGTGTGTAATTTATCCCAACCCATTTGATTTTATCATTAAAACGAACCCAACACTATCAGAAAGGATGTCCACATGCGGAAAGTTCAACGTGAAGTGGAAAATTTGTATCCCGAAAAACCCATCTAATCGTTTCAAAACGGATGAAGTTCACATTTTAGGCTTAAGCAGGAACCGACTCCGTCTTTCAAGTGGCTTTCACTAGGTCCTTTTAGCAATGTGGCAGATAATCAAACGTCCCTCATCGACCCCTGATAGACGTCTCTGATCTTTGGCCCATTTGATCTCCTTCACGACCGAAACCCTTCATTTGTTTACGGCTTGGCCCGCCAGATATGATGCTTTTCCAAAGCGGTGAGTCATGGCTCCCGTCTGCTCGTGTTTTGCAGCGCTGTCCAAAACCTTGAAGGACTGGCGAGGGAAAATAGACATCCTGACATCAATGGTCCGGAGATTCTCTGATTTGTGTCCACGTCTACATCGGCGACTTGTTTCAAATCATCTTGTGTTTACAGGACTGTAGGTAAACCTCTGACGGATGACACAGGAGATGTATTTTTAGGGTCGGCCTGGTCAGCAGACCTAATTGACTGCTACTGATTATAGTATTTATGTAAACCAACTCGCCCTCAGCCATAGTGCAGCCTAACGGCGCTGCTCGTAAAAACATCTGTGCATGACTAATGTTGTTACGTGACGTGACTGAGCGGACTTCCCATGGGCTGTCTATCTATTAGATTTACTCCAACCCCACCCTAGATTCGGATCCAACATGCACAGCTAACAGGTTTGTTTGGTTCTGAAGGTCTAGCAGAGTACTTTTCCTCACAATATCATCATGGATCAATTAAAACCATGTAAGACATTCACTGAAATGGTTCCAACCACATTTATGATTCTTTTAGAGTCATTTATAAAAGTTAAAAGCATTGAAAAGAGCAACCAGTGCCATTCTTTACAATTTATTCTTTTGTTTTCTTCACAAAAAAGTTTGGGATTGACATGAGGTTGGGTAATTTATGTTTTGAGGTAAACTAACCTTTTAAACTTTGGGTTGTAACTATTATTTATTTATTTAGTCAAAGTCATTCTGAATCAGCTATGTGTATATTTATCTGGTAACACTATATTCGGTATTTTATTAAATTCATTCATACGCATGTGAATGTGTCAGACCGCCAGAGTTTCGGTTTCGCATTTTGCATTCCAAAGACATCTGTAACTTCAGTTTTACATACATTCTAAATCATAAACATCTTAAAGACATCTAATAGATGTCTATTTGCCATCTGATAGGAAATGTCCTATTGACCCAGATAGTACACGTACGTCTGCAAGATGTCTGTTAAAGATTGCTTGATCTGGAAAGCATCTGCTGTATACAAACATCTGACAGATGTCTGTAAGATGTCAGTTTTACATGCATTCTAAATCATAAACATCTTAAAGACATCTAATAGACGTCTATTTGCCATCTGATAGGAAACGTCCTATAGACCCAGATAGTGCACGTACGTCTGCAAGATGTCTGTTAAAGATCTCTTGATCTGGAAAGCATCTG